>PHNY01080404.1:536-11692 GCA_003724115.2 Anethum foeniculum
GTACAAATAACATTGCGTTTGGTTAAGTAATTATGGAATTTGGATTTTTTCGACGGCTTTCGCCGAAAACGTTAAGTTCTGAAGTTTCTGCAATCTTTGTTCTGTTTTGTTGATGTTGATACTGTCTCGGTGTTGCTGGCAGGATATTAATCGATTTTGCAGTAGAAACCATGCTGAAAACCCTTTGTTGGGCCGACTTGAACTCGCCGGAAACCGGTGAATGCTACCGGAATCTGGGGAATTCCTAGAAACCGGCCGGCATTCAAACCCGGGCCGGTTTGTTCTTCGTTCACCCGTTTTGCTGTTAAAACGACCTGGTTTTAATTCTTTGAAACCCAAAACCTGAGTTCTAAAGTTGTTTTTGAGCTTTTGAATTAAAAAATGAATGAAAATTCTGATTTTGTTTTCATAAATTACTTATGATTTATTATTTTAGTTTACTGATTTAAATAAAAAGATAAAAACTGAAATAATTTAAATCTTTAAATTATTTAAATTATTTTTATAATTCAAATTATTCATTTACTTAATTATTTAAATTGATTAATTATTTTTGAATAATTAATTAATTTAATTAATTAATAAATGAATTATTCTTAAATAATTTCCAAAAATCCTAAAAAACTCAAATTAAATTGATTAAATTAATTAATTAATTATTATAGATAATTAGTTAATTTATTTAATTGATTTTAGGAATTAAAAATAATTTATTAATCGAATTATTTTAATAATTCGATAACAAATGAACTGTTTGTCTGATCGAGATGAAACGAAGTCCGTTAGCTTCAGAAAAATACCCCGATTATTTTAAAAATATTTATGAGCATAAAAAATTATTTTAAAAATGGGGTAATTATTTTACGTACTATTTAGCGGACCCGTATTCATCGGTAAAATGAATTTTGACCCGTTTTTGATTTTAAACACATCAAAACGAACCGTTTGACGAACTGAACTAAATGTGACGTGTTTTATGTGCTATGTGCATTATGTGGCTACATGCGATATGTGATTATGTGTATTTCGTGCTTTCGTGATCAGTAGTATCAGTCAATTAATAATATAAATTATATAATTTATTTATAAAGGGGTTAATGAATGGGTAGATGTTGAGACGTAGAAATACGTCGACTGACATGTTGTCTGGTTTACTAAAATAGTATTTTGTTTTCTAGAAGCGAGACCAGGAGTTAGCCAGGTAGTCGAGGTTGGGCATAAATAATCTGAATTGCATTGCTAAATTTACCAGGCAAGTGATTTCCCATATTCTAAATTCAGAATAGTTAATCATTTACTCTCAATTTTGCAATTGTTTTTCAATTATTCATGTTAGCTTTTTACAGCTACATAATCGATACTTTATTGAGATTATGTTATTCTAGTAACTGTTCTACTAGAAGATTATTTCTTTGCAAGGATAGATAGTGACAACTAGGCTATCCAGTTACATTTCCTTCGGTCATAATTAATTTATTGACTAAGCGGATAACTAATTGTTCGAGTTATTTCGCCATTAGTTTTGAGATCACTCCGGACCCTGTGAGAGAGCGAGTGATTGATAAGGAGATCGATTGAACCGACTTCTCTTCTTGAGATTGGAAAGGCGTAAGTGGCCGAGGCGCCGACCCAGCGATTATTATTTTTGGCCAATGTGAGCCAGGGTACCCATAAAGATTTGTGGACTGGTGACGAGTAGAAATACTCGGAGCCTACCGGCGTTGCACCGCGACTGATCATCGGCTGCAACGTAGTGTCGTACTTGGTTTCCAATCTAATTTATTTTTGTTAATCGCCAATAAAGGCAACAAAGGTTAAAGATTTATTTGCTTTTACAGACTTTCATTATTTGATATCCTGAGATTGTTATACTTGTTTATCAGTTCATATAGCTTGCTGAGCGATTATGGCTCACCCCTTTGTTTATCTTACTTAATCTTTCAGTCAAATCTGAGCATGGCCATCATCCGTCGTACAGCCAGAAAGGATGTGTACCGAGGACCTCCGAGGAGGGTTAGATTTCAGCTACCCGAGCGGGTAGGCTTTTTGGAAAGTAAGACGGCTTAGATAGATGTTTTGTAATAAAACTGGGAATAGTTGTAAAACTTAATTAGTCTTTTGGTTATTGGCGTAACTTCTACTCGAAGTTATTCTAATAACACTAAGAAGTTGTAATAACTTTATATTTTGTTGGGACCTGTTTCATATCAAACCTGTGATCGATCCAGTGGTAAGGTAAGGGGGTCGTAGTTATTTATATTTTATTATTATTCAGGTTGTGTTTATTATTTGTTGGTTCGTGACTCCCAAATCTAGACCCCGGATTTGGAGGGCGTCACAGTTTTTAGCGAGTTCGGTAGTAGAGTTGTCTGTATATCTATGCTAATATTTTTGTTGTTATGTGTTTAAGCTTTGTTGTGTCTGTTATTTGTTTATGCAGTTTACAGGTTCTATTTGTCCATCATCATTCCAAATAAGTCGCATGTGTAGAAGCTCATGGCTTAGTTTACAGGTTTCATGTGTTTATCTTTTACAGCCAAGATCGCGTCTTTCGGGTAAGTCCTGTGTGAATAATACCGTGGGCTAAGGTAGCGTCTCAAATATATCACACACTATCTTATATGTTATGCACTAAGCCGGGGTTCTTCACGGAAACAGTCTCCTTATTTTTTTTAGGATATGGGCAGGACTGCGTACATCTTACCCTCCCCAGACACCGTTCTAAGCGGTTTATACTGGGTATGTTTGTTTGGTTTGGTTTTAGATTTGGTTAATTGACGGATCAAAAAACAATATTAATTAATTTGTTAATTAGTTAAACATAGCAAATAAGAAAATTACATAATACTGTAACAAACTACGTCAAATTAAATTGATTTATTTAAGATTGACGACTGCTACTCCATCTGTCCCATCAGGTTCTTTACGCTGGGGAATGGATGTCTTGTCACGTATTTTAAGGTTTATAGAAAATATAGTTCTATAATTTTTTTTTCTTCTGCATAAAAATATAATAGTTTAACTTTTATTCAGAAAAAAGAAAATTTTTAAAATAAATTATGAAACTATATTTTATAAGAGTCTTAATATACGTTCCAAGACCTCTATTTACTGGCGTAAACAACTGATGGAGTATATAAATAAGAATGCTCTTAACGACCTCGGTAATATTATGACACAGAAAAAATAATTACCAATACGAATAGCATGAAAAACGGGGGTTGGTGGTGGTTAATCAGAATTCAGAAGTACAAGTACAATTTGCAAATCAACAAACAACTGCTGCATGGAATAACAGAGAAAAGAATCATCACGTTTTTAGCGGTAAATTGATGTTTCTAAATTACCACAAATATAATATTTTTTATGCAAGACAAAGGTTCAATAGGGTTTATATAGAAATCCTTGATAATAACGAAAGATACTTAAAAATACCACATAATCATTAGATATTATTTTCAGTCGGTATCACGTATCAGAAGTTATGAGATTGTTGCAAAACGTGAAATCTTTCGAGATAACAAATTTAGAAATTTGATAGCAATTGAATAGATAAATTCAGGTTCAGGGTTGAAATAATAATTTAAATAAATATAATACTTAGTAATCTTACGTTATGATTTATGAAGTTAATCAAAATCTGTCTCAGCAAAGTCACTAGGGTTCTCATCAGGGTAGTCAATTTCATACTCGTCTGGCATAAAATATTTTTGTCCCATATCTCATGTTTTATCGAGAGGATTTATACTGGACAAAAATTAATTTTCACCCAATTTCATTGCCCCACTTATAATTATTTTTTTTTTAAAATTGATAAAAATATTTATTATAATATTAAAAATAATATATAAATAATCTAAAACATACTATGCAATATTTTTATTGTATTAAGTATATAATTGAAATAAATAAATTATAACTTACTTTACATTGCAAATATATTTTACTACATAAAATATTAAATTATATTATATTATAGAGTAAAGTGCACTTCGTGTACCTATAGTTTCTGAATATCAGTATTCCAGTGTCTGACAGCCAAACTACAGGTACACGAAGTAGTGCACTTTACTCTATATTATATTAGGGGTAAAATTTTGATCGTTGCACTATTCTCTATTCAAACAGGGTTGGGCGCTGATGGGTTTCTCATTTTTCCTCCCCAGTGAGAAGTCTATCAGGTTTAAATTGATAAATATTTGTTCATGTTAATCAGAAAAGGACTTAAAATTTAAAAAAAAAAAACAACTTAAAATGAAAATGTAGTATGAGGTGCATTTTTTAGATAACTCATTTTATTTTAATAAATATTAATATCATCAATTCAGTGGATAATTTACCAAATTATTTTTATTTTTATATTTACAATACTCATAAATTACGCTTAATACAAAGTTATTAAAAAAATTCTAACCTAAAATTTTCACTTTCTAATTATCATTTTAAGTAAGTTATCATTTCAAGTAATTTAAATTTATAAGTAATAATTTTAAATTAAATCAAACAACGAAGTAATAAGTTTGTTTGAATTCGCAAGACAAAAGAAGGGCACTAATCATTCAAGAAGACACTAACCGCATAAATTGCAATTGGTGCTTTGACAGCCTAACAAAACTAAACAACCCAAGAAAAGTGAATCAAAAGAGACCGTTGCTATATGTTGGAGTTGGACCAAGGAAATGGAATAAAATAAAATATAAATAATATTCGAGTAATTGTATTTAGTTCTTATTGTAAATTTATATTTTGGGAAATATACCTTCAATTCAAAAGATTAAATGTTATTTACTTAACTTTCATAAACTGCTTAAAACTTGCGTAATTGTAAGTGTATTGAGCAATTTCGAGTAAGCAGTTAAATTTGGTTCCACTAATTATTATAGTCCCGGATAAATTATTCTACAGAATTTTCTGTGATCAGTTCACCTCTGATCTTATGTCAGCTCAATCTCACTATCCTTTGTTATTAGTTATTTTAACATTTCATACTTTTATTTGAGAACATTGAAAGAACATTTATATCCTATCTGAGTTCAATTTATTTTCTTGTAATTTGAATTAGAAGAACTTCATCAATATTTGGGTAAAAAAAATGCTACATTCATCTCTTTTCTTATTTTCCACCGATTATGATCATTAAACCTTTTTTTTTCACCCTCGTATCCATAATACTATTTTCTATACGTATTTTTTAAATATTTTTCCATTTTTCTTCCTCCCCATTTCTTAATCTCTGGGCTAACCTAATTACCTAACCTCTTTGCATATTAAGTAAAGACTAAGTGTACTCAGAAAGGTTATTCGGTTAAAAACTTGAATTATTAATTTAACTTAAAAGTATTTTTTTAATAAAATATAACATAATTAGTTATGTTTCCTAATATCTTGAAAATATACTTATATAAAAATTGAAATTATTAAACTGCTAATAATTTTAGCATGTACTTAACTTTAATATTTTATGACATACAACATAATTAGTTCTGGCTAGCCTTTTACTATCATTTTAACATTAATAATGTTTAAAAGTTATTTTTTTTTATTGGAAACTAGTAATTACTTTCAGGTTGTTTTTTAGATCATTACTAATTATTTCAAATGTTTTATTCCAAAATTGAATAATTTTCGGAGTAATATGAGTTTTGCTCGAATTTGACCCAAATCAAATAAAAACCAAATTATGACCGAGTACAGCAAAATCAGATCAGAAATAGCGTCAAGTACTCCCCTAAATCTCGGCCAAATAATCCGAGTCTTAAAATCCCATTATAACATATCATAATTCATACAGAGCATCTAGAACCTATCATTTTTGATATTGTTAAATTGTTCTACTATGTGTCTAATGACATACAATAAGTGCAGAATTTTATAAGTTTAATTTGTTATGATTAGTTTCGTTTCTTAAATAGTGCTGAATTCTTCGCATACACAAAAAAATTACACCAATTAAAATAATCTAAATTTATGAATTTCGCGCTTATTATATTCTTTTGATAAAATAGGATACGATAACAACAGTTTGCTCCGAAACATCTGATCTCTCGTCTGAGCCCCTGTGATCTCCAAAAGTAAAACATGAAACCAGCAAGAAGGATGAGAATAAGTTGGAAACGAATAATGGAGGTAGGGGGAGTAGGGTTGCCACAAATCAGGTCATGAACCCCAGCGGATAACCAGCAAATTACCTAACTCAATTCATCTTAATAAATTAATAATATCATATGCAGCAGCGGCAGTAGAGTCAGTAAACTAGTAGGCTAGCCTTAACACCAAATCCAAAGCGACAGTAGGCCCTCATATTTCTTGATTCCACCGCCACTAATCCCATACGGCATAACAAATATTATTAGTACATCGACATAGTATACAACATTCTCCTTCTTCACGTCACCATCCCCGCAACTTGCTTCTTTCTTCGTACCTGTTTTCCCGCTTTGTTTTCCATCTTGCTTATTAAACACACCTGTAATAATATACGGTTAATATTCGGTAAAGTAATAATCTCGATGAATTAATAAATTTCATCAGTACCAGCTTGAGCTAATGTTGTAAAGTAATATTTTTGCTAAAAATATAAGATAATAAAAAATTAGAAAGTCATTAAAGGTCCAGATAATATGAATATGTAAAGTAATAATTTCAAAATTATTTATATGTATATATACATGAGTTACAAAATTCAATTCTTTTAAAAATATGAATATATAGTAGCTTGTTTCTTCTTTCCCCCAAAATCAAAATTAACCTCATCTTTTACTTTATGTAAAGCATAAATAACTCATGGTATGTTTGTTGGGCTTGCTAAGCAGAACCCCGCACGGATTTGGTTTTGGGTCACTCCCAAAAAGCCTTATTCTAATGGAGTTATCTGGCTACTTATATACTAGCAATCTGTCCCTCTCACAATCGATGGCGAAGAACTCCTAACAATCTCCCCCTTCACACATCGGGCCGACACCTGTCGAATTTGTCTCCTTCATTGCGATCAGACTCCCCCTTGACCCATATTGGAAGTCCACCTGACCCTGGCTCCCACCAGGCCCATACTAGAAGGTTAATCTGCCTTTTCCTTGAGCCCGTACTGGGTAGCCCATCTGGGAGTACATGTGAGATTGTTATGGACCATTATAACATGTGCTTTGATACCAATTGTTGACTATACAACAACGAAAACAAAATCCAAATCGAATAAACAAGAACAAGAAAATAAACTGTGATCTGATACCACTTGTTGCGCCGCGAGCAAGCCATAACTACACATTAGTATGATATTGTCCGCTATGGACCGAGCCCGCACGGATTTGGTTTTGGGTCACTCCCAAAAGGTCTCATTCTAATGGAGTTATGTGGCTACTTATATAATAGCAATCTGCCCCTCCCACAACCGATGTGGGACAACTCCTAACAATGTTTTGCTCGTGTTATAACAAATAATTGTTCAAAGTTGTGATTGTTTGAAATGCTTTCTTTGATGACATGCTTGGGATGACATTGTTAACGTCCGGTTCATGATCAGTCTCTTCATCAGTATTCATTATCGACTCAATGATTTTTTTATCCGTAGGTGATTTCATAACCGCATCATTCTCACTTGGATAATTTAACAAATGCTCAACATCCATCACATTCGGTAATTAATCATAACAAAAGTAAATTTTAATCAAATATATTGCATATGATTGATTCTCATTTTTGAACATAATGTATTATAATACGTAGACATAAAAATTCGGTAAAATAATAAAATATTATTTTATCGATAAAGTAATAAAATATTATTATATCGATAAAATAATAAATTTTGGTAAAATAATATTTTTTCCTGGTCCCAAGAATATTACTTTAAAGAGATTTAATAGTTACTTGTATATAACTTAGCTTATCATTTTATCTCTTAAAAATTTATAACTTTCAAAAACAAAAGACAAAGAATAAAGAACAAATTTTACAGAGCATACGTTACTTATTGTTGACATGTTTAACATAGTGTTTATTTAGAATAACTCAGAAATGATAAATGCTAAAGTTGCTAAAAATATTTTCAAAGCGTCCATTACTCATAGTTACAAATTGGAAGTAATTTATAATTTGTCGAATAATTTTTAAAAATTAAAATTTTTAAAATTTATCGATAATTTATTAAGTCAATCAGATATTTTTGACGGGATTTCTATAATCATATCATGAATGTCTAATTGATACGACATAGTTGGATATTTATTTTAAAAATGCAGAATACACCCTACAAATATTTTGAAGAACTATTTTGAGAATTCAATTTTGAAATTTCTAACATTATTTTTTGTAAATTACTTATAAAAGCCATCCAAACGGGCTCATCAAATTCTCCAGAGAAAACAGTTCAAAATGAGACTTTGGTGGCATATAATAACCTAAATTGACATAATCATCGATTTGCAAATGACAATTATAACAAAGACCACAACTTACTGTATATCCTACTATGATAATAACATAAAATATATACACATTATTTTCATGTCCAAACTTGCTACTTATCATAAATTATTAGTACATTTTAAATACTCTTGTCATAATACATTAAAACCTACAACTTGCACTATAGAACAAAATTATTATTTACTACTAATAACGACAACGATAATAATAATAATAATAATAAAAAAAAAAAAAAAACAGGATTTTAACATTGGGTATCGGGTTCGGGTTTAGGAATCTGGTTCAAGTCAAGCTGATTGTCGGAAACAGGGTCAACCCGAGAGTGAGACAGACACTGACCACTGGCTGTTTCCATTGCGTCAACTCTTGACCCGACTTCAACTGCTTTAAGCCGTATAGCTTCCGCCGACAAATCACTTCCGCCGCCGCCGCCGCCGCCGCCGACAACCGACAGATCCGCAGGCTTGAACTCCGGGAAGTTTAGTTTAGCTGAGGGCCCACGTAGTAAATAGACAGCTATGTCATAAGCCCTGGCTGCCGCCTTTGGTGTTGTGTAAGAACCTAACCATATCCTGGTTCTTTTGTTTGGCTCTCTGATCTCCGCCACCCATTTTCCCCACTTTCTCATTCTTATCCCCTTGTATGGCTTCTCACTCTTCCTCTTTCTCACTACACTCCCCCCTCCTTCCATCCCTCTCTCTCCAATTTCGTAAACTCGAAAGGCTAAGATGTACGCAGAACCGACTTCTGTTCAACTACTTAAAAATTGTACCTCCTCCTAATATATACTCAAATACATACACATTATTTTTCTTAAATTTGAAGAAATATGAGGCTGGCTATTATTTTTGCTGCACATAATTATATCAAAAATAATTCAGTTGATGAAGGGGGATACAGAATATATGAAAATTGTGGAGTTGGATGTAAAAACTGATATATACATACAGGAGTTTTTGTTTTTGTATGTAATTATCAGCAAAGAGAGAGAGTTGCAGGAGAGAAAAAAGAATGGAGAGATATGAGAGAGAAGTGGTAATAAGGAGAGAAGAGGGGGGATTAATGAAAGTGATTAGGAGTCCTTTGTCAGTAACTTTCAATTCTATGCATTTTTCTTTTTTAGATGTCATATTCATTTTTATACATTTTAAAAATTATCAAAAGTGATAAAAAATTATAATATAAAAATCCAACTACATCCACTACTTTCCTCCACTACACTCACTTTATATATAAAATATTAATCGGTCCCATCATCTTACCTACTTTTCTTTTTTTGTTCTCTTTAAATTACACTTTTTTTAATCTCCGTACCCAAATTAAATGTATACTACGCTATGGAACAGAAAGAGTATTAGTGTAAGTATAATAAATAATTAAGAGGGAGAGTAGGTCGGTGGTCGGTGAGGGGTTAAAGGGATTGATACTCCTGCCCTCTATTGTGACTTGACTTTGCGTCCAATTCATGGACGTCTGTTTTGCTCTTTTTTACTCTTTTGCTCTTATCCTCATTGTATTTTTGTTCTGACATTTGGGGTTATTTTGGTCATTTGGTCTTTTTGACGTATACTTTAAAATTAAAATATACGGCTGTGGCTGTTTAATCCTTAGTGCACATCGACAGATCGACTAGTGATATTTCAGTGTGCTCGTAGAAATAATAATCGAATAAAAATTAAGTTTCATTAATATAATTATAAATTCGAAAATAGAAATAAATTGGTTGAGATATCGATTTGTGTTTTATTAGACGACTTTTGAAAAATTGGATAATTTATTTGGTGATATATCAAACCAGTCAAATATTTTTAAGCAATTTATCAACAATTTTTGAAAAATCTACCAACTCCGGTAAGAGAGTTCATTAAACATAATTAATGCAACAAAATTTTACAATAATATTTTAGATTAGCTTATCTGAAATTCAGTTTTTTTTTCTTTGTTGGACATCATGAACCTAGTAAATGAACCATTGACTGAAATCATATTCCTACATTAATTGATTGATTATTTGTTTATTAATTCATGAAGGAGTACATAGATGAAAAAAAGGATTTTCCAAGATTTTGTGCACGCAGCAACAGTAATCAATGATAATATTTATACATGATTGATCGGGACAGATAACTTATTTTATTAAAAGCCGGCAAAATACAAAAAATGTAGAATTTGTTATCCACATCCGGGCTCCCAATGATATGGGGCACATGGGTTAGAGCAATCCTAATGGGGTTCCTATTTTGAACCCCAAAAAAAATATTAAATTAATGATTACCTAAAATATAGGGAACCAAAAAGTTATTTTACTCCAATGGTATTCCCTATATTGCTTCCTTATATTTCAAAAGTAATATTTTATTAATATTCTGAATTTTGAAATTGTAATAACTGTATTTTAAAATGAATTAAAGTTTTCATTTTAATTTAATTATTTAATCTAAAAATCCTACATATAATCTTATAAAATATGATAATTTGAAAGCAATTTGTGTTCTTATTTTCAACTATTAATATATAATTTGTTTATGCAATATTGAATTTTAAATTATTAATTTATTAGAATTAGACTAAAATCACAAATCTATAAACAAAATAAAATAACATAAAAAAGACACGCACACCACACTCAACACACCCACACAAATAAAAACACCCCTACCCCAATACACACAGCATCTCTGTATACACGTACACACGCCGGAGACGGAAAACACACACCGGAGACACAGAAA
>PHNY01080404.1:14772-25293 GCA_003724115.2 Anethum foeniculum
ATAAGTATTAAACTTGAAGTAAAGGTTTCAACTTGCAATGCCAATTGTTATTTTTTACCTTTCAGGATTTTTCCTATGAGGATTAACAAACATTTGATTATCCAATCCAAAGTGCAAAAGATACAAAATAGCAACATCTTTACTTTTCAAAACAAAATTAGAAAGGTTTCTGGGTTACAATAATGGCGAAATGTAAGAATGGCTTAAAAATAACGTGATAATAAGAAGCAAAACAAGAGAAATAACTTGTACAAATAAAAACTGTGACATGAGAATAGTATTTCCTACAATGAAAAGACTATGACACAATAAATAGTCATTCTCATCATTGTCATAAAGTCTCGTGATTTCTCATTCTAGGATGACAAGGATTTAGAGGACTCACACAAATACCATAAGTTCCAAAATATTGCTTACATGTTTTGCAGCAGTGCTATAATTCACAGCCCCGCCATCAAAGCTTCCATGACTGAATCATCAAACAATAAATTATAAGAATTAAATTAAAAACTTTCTAAGTAAGCAGTGTTATACAGAACTTCATCAATCAGAACAGGTCGAATTAGTAATAGAATATATCCGCCCTTGAAGTTTTCCTGAACTATGATAAGAAATGTCCATATAAGCTCGCAATTTTCTAGATAATAAGGATGTGCTCAAGTTGTGCAATGACCTTTGTGTAGATGGATAACCAATTGTGTTGTAAGCAGAGTTACCCATTCCAGGCATGTACATGCTGTCAACACCTGCTAGTGCCCAAGCGTGCAAAACATGTGCAATGTGAGCTATAAGAATACTGTGTTCTGCATGTGACTAGCTATTAAGTAGGTCAAACAACCACTACATCACTAACTGGAAAAAAAAATCAAAACCTTCAAAAAGGTGTGTAGTTAGGGGGAAGGGAGAGGGAGTAACAAATGTATATATAGGCCTCATTACTCAAGACTTGGTTATGCATAAGGATGCATGACAAATCTTACCAGGATCAGGGTTGCCCCCTGGAAATGCTGCATAACCTTTTAACCTCTTCTCTGACCCAGCTCTTCCATCATCTAATATCATAATTGTCAGGTTTATACATATTAGATACCCAACGATTAAATTACTAGTAACGGGAGGAAAAACAGGTAAACGAGGAAATCCAACTTGTGCATAATCACCTGTTCTTGAGCGCTTTGATCTTGAATTAGATTTTGCAAGATCAATATATAAAGTGGAGTTTTTCTCCAAATCAAAAACCAAACCCTGTAAAATTATTCAAAGAAAATAAATCCAACTATAGTAAATTTTAAATTATAAACAATACATTGCAGCAGATCAAACTCTTCAGCAGCTCACATCATTACCAATTGTTAAAAATAAAATAAAAATCCAACTGTTTTTTTTAGGTTTGCTTTACTGCTCTCTTTTTTAACTGTGTAAAGTCGTTTAGGAATTTAGTCCGCAATTTTTCATTTTATTTTCCCAAAAAAGATAAAGAAGACAATACATCCTCCATTTAAAGTTGGGGATAAATAGATACAAATTATTATCCAAGTACGAGGCAAGTATACAACCTATAATTTATTAATTAAGTAGGCTACACACTAATCGACGGAAAAGTGCAGAATCAGAATGCAACACCTGCACAACTTGTGTTCTATGCGTGTCCACAAATTGTTTTATTGGTATGATTATAAAGTGTGGGAGAAATGATAATTAGAGAGGATGGAGGTATAGCCAAGTGATGAAGACCAGGAGGCAGTAGACCACCATCACCAATGACAAAGGTCTAGGGTTCAATTCCTTCATTTCTAGTTGGGAAAAGATTTATTTGAGGTATTGCGTAAGTACGAGGCAAGTATACAACCCATAGTTTATTAACTATTTATTAATGTAATTAGGCTAAGCATCAGTTGTAGGAAAAGTGCCGAATTATAATGAGGCAGCTGCACAAATTCTGTTCTGTGTTGATGCAATTTTTTTTTCTAAGACACTTTTAAAGAGTGTGACAAGTGACAAGTGAGAGCTGTAGCCAAGTGATGAAGGCCACAATTTTCCATGACAAAGGTCATGGATGCATCACATTCACAGCCCGCCAAAGTAAAAATGTTTTTATGTTACATCTGTAAAAAAATGAATTGTCTAGTCATCATGATGAGTGTGCGACTTGCAACAGCAGCTAATTGCCACATCATTGCAAAGGATAAAGCATCAAAAGCTTCCTTTTTGTTAGCCCTAAGGAAGCAACTTCATCAACTAGGTTGTTGGGTACTTCTAAGTTCTCCTTGAGCAGTTATCCTAGATAATCCTGCTGAATGCTGATACAAATTGGATACCTCTATTTGTCAGTAAACTATACAGTATACAAAATCCAGCCTTTTCTCTCATTTTTGTCACAAAACTGCTTCTTGGATAGGCTTCTTCCTACACATTACTCCATCTTTCCTCTTTAGCAAATACCAAATTATAATAGAGAGCTAAAAGGGGACAGGGATAGCAAACACTAGCCAGTTAATCGAGATGAAAATTAAAAACTTTTTCCCGATTGATCATAATTCATAAAACAAAAGTCCACCAGATTGGAGCTTTTACAAGATAAAATTTCAAATCCAATAATAAATAAGCATGATTCTGGAGACGGTGTAAAGCAACTATAATTTTTCGTATGTTCTACATAACATTATTTCAGTGAGTACTTAAAACGAGAGGGTACTTTGTACATTTCTGGCCAATATAATATTGTTCTTTTATTATCACATCGTGTGAAAAGGAGATTATAGTATTATACAATACCAGATAACGTTATAAATTATAATTGTATATTGTTACAAGCTTTTGTTGTAAGATAATGACTTTATTGCCAATCAGTTTATCACTACAAGTGTAACTATAATAATAGCTACGCATTATTGATCGTCAAATGTTGCATAAAGAGGAAAAGGGGTCATTAAATTAGACGTCCACAGTGAGTTTTCAGATAGCTACATAGATGTATTTAGCTAAAGTTCTTACATTAAGTGCGTGCATTGCTCCAACAGCTGATGGTTGATCCAGGAAGACAGCAAAAGCAAACGGCTGTAACAATAAAAATTATATTAGAAACTAAAAAACAGTTGATGCAGAAGCAGAAAATATAAACCGTAAGAAAAGTTTTGACCACTTAGCTATATAAAGATGAGAGATAAAAGAAGTTGCAAAGCATATCATCAGACATAAATGCTTGTCCAACCTATTAGAATACAGTACTTCATCGCATAAAGGTTTGAGTAAACCAAAACAAGCCGATAATTCCTGGTTTGTAACTTCAATTATCATATAACTATTTGAAGCCTTGGGTTTCATGTATTTTAAGTTTATCATATAAAGTAATCAACTTTATTCAAAAATCACTTAATTATCTTGTCTCTCCACCTGCAAGAAAGTGATCATGCTAACTAATTGTGGACAGATCACCATCATTTTCGAGTCCAGCCAGTCACTCACACAATCACATTCCAATCAATAAAAATCACAACATAAAGACACCACTTTTAATTTCACTACTACACCTACTAACTAAAATTATCGTTATTTAAAACAATTAACGCAAGTAATCGTATTCGTGACAAACTAAACAACACTAATACACATAAACAGATTCCGCAGTGCATCCAAATTCCTAAACAGACTACGAAAAACCACAGTATAACCACAACAAAAAACATAATTGAGCAAAATATCAGCACAATTGTTTAAACGACCTGCTGCGTATTCGAAGACGAGGCACGGAGATGCGACGACTCATAACCGGGGAATTCACGAAACAGATTGTAAATTTCGCGAGATTTGACGTCTGGTGGGAGCCCCGCAACGAACAGAGTACGCACCTCGTCGTGATAGAGCTGTGGAACATGTGGTTGAGGTGCGTAGGGGTCGAAAGGCGGTGGTGGTTGGTGGTGGAGATGAAATTGTTGAGGAGGGATCACGACTGTGCCAGGCGGCGCGTGGGAGAGTGGGGGAGGGTAGTATGGGTATTGTGGAATGCCTGGCGGTGGTGGTGGAGGTGCGTAATAGGCTGCCATGTCGTCCATGGTCTTGCAATTTCTGCACTCTTGAGAATTGTTGTTCAATTCAGCTTGAAGAGTGCCCTAGAATTTCTGTTGATTTTGTTTTTCCCCTCTTTAGCTTTGCATCGATATTTTTGTCGTTAATTTAGAATAGAATTTATGCTTTTATTAATGTGAATAAAATATTATTTTTTTCAATTTTTTCATTTCAGTTAATTTTTACCAAAATTGTTAATTTTTAAAAACCAGACTGATCAGACTTGTTTTCCTTAAAAAATAATTTATTTTTTCGCTAATTAAACACATTCAAGTACTCAACTTATGTAACCCTACAATAAATTTTGTGAGTTTTTTTTTTTTTATGCAAATAAATTTTGTGAGTTGATATGTGCACACCGTAATATATAGATGCACACCGTAATATATAGATGCACACCCTTTTGTTGACATTGAGACTAAAATAATTTTGTTTATATATTTAATTCCTACCTATTTTCATGTCGAACGAGAATAATTTGATCTTAATTTTAATAAAGAGAGTGTGCAACTGTGCATCTATACTTTAGGGTGTGCACATATCAGCTCTCTAATTTTTTCCCCAAAAAAAATAATAATTTATTTTTCTGATTTTGGTTCACGCTCTGAAAAGCTCATAAAAATTTGATGTACAATTTACAATTTGAAACAACATCTTCAGTATATTTCGTATTTAGTTGGAAAATTATGCAAGTATCATTTCAATTATCAAACGTGGACATTTCAAGTTCAATGTTCTACAGACTACAAACACCAATACTCGTGTTGTAAAAATTACACACTTCCAACTCTCTTACTTATATTTTGAAATCACGGTTAATACCAGGCAGTAGAAAGTACCATAACTGTCCAAACGGTGTTACAACACTGGCTATAATCGGAGAAGAGTTTGTTACAAGACCATAAAAAGTACCCTGCTAGCTGCTAATGAGAACTATGAGTAATATGCATCTCCCATCTTTGACCATCTGATACGGAGCTAAGTTTACATACAAGAATATGAAGCTCCAATATCTGATATGGAGCTAAGTTTACATACAAGAATATGAAGCTCAAATTTGCAGAAGCACAAACATATACTTTAGCACGTCCAAAAAGTAACAGATTAGGATTTTATACCAATGAAAACGATAATTTAAAAAGTTATTGCAGAGAATCTGAACTTGGTCAACATAAAGTTTTTAAAACAGAATAAATACGCAGGGCCGTTTTTAAAGCCGGAGTGATTTAAACAAGGGGAGGGTATTGCTTGGCCTGCTGACGGACCCTCTTCTTGTACTCCACTGTATCCTGCAAATTTTGGTCAAAACATCATCTTAAATATACACTTCTGTTCAGAATACAAATTCTCTCCATGAAAAATAATTGCCATTTCTAATGTATCATGTATATTCATTTCATTACTGAATTGGAAATTGTAATTTAAATGTTTCTTTAGTAGAAAGCTATATGAATATAGGCATCCACACTTTAGATTATACGTCTGCATATAATGTGCTTATCTAGAAAAAGCAATTATGTGGCAAACAAAATAATGCTAGAAGCAGAAAACTCATATAAGAGAACAGAGTCATGCAAGAGGAAAAAAGACTCGGGAAACATTGCAAGTTTGGATTGACATAACGTGAAGTCATGAGACAACAAAGTTTTTAACAATAGTATACATTATGGCAAATGTACCATGATCTATGATGAAGCTGGATGGCTCCTCTCCTGTGCAGGAGGGCATGTTTCACATGAACACTATTGGTTTAGCAGTTAGCAAAATCATATTACCTGGATAAAGAGATGATATCCTTCAGTCTGAGCAGGATCAGCAGGATTGGGTTGGTCCAACAAATCCTGAATACCCACTAGAATCTGTTTCACTGTAATTGCTGGCCTCCACCCCTAGAACAATAACCAAAGCTCAAGTCCAGTTAGTTATTAGCTCCCTATATTTTTTCAACATATGTCAAGTTACAAAGTGTACTTACACTATCTTCATTGAGAATGGATAGACACACAGTTCCAGAGGGGTAAACATTCGGGTGAAAAAAACCAGCTGGAAACTTGCACTTGGGAGGCTTGCTGGGGTAATCTTCACTAAAGTGAAGTGCAAGTGGATAGCAACCACCCTCCCAGTCAGTCTGCAACCAAATCAGTTTACATGTCAGTACTACCCAAACCAAAAATAATTCAATGCAAATCCACAAAGGGAGGGATTTGAAAACCAAAAAACACAGTAGAACTAATATAGACTTAACCCCTGGCCTAGATGCATATCCAGCTGATACTTTTAGTTATTTACTTATTTTACATTTTCCTATACCAATATACTGCTATTCTGCCATGCAGCAATATAATTGGAAACTGGATTGCAAAACATTGGCAGTATAATGTACCACTTCCATCGACATTAGAATATCAATCATCGAAAAGACAAAGTGACATAATAAAGTGGAGACTAAATTGCCTCGAGCATTATTAGCATAGAATTACACAAAAAATAAAGTGGTGGAAAATATTGTTGTGAGCTGTTGATTGGCATTTGGCAAGTACAATATACCATACTTTGTTATTAATATTACACATTTAATAATGCAGAACTTAACACGCAAATAGCAAGTAGCTATGCACTTTCTAAAGTTCTTCACATAGCAAGCTCAAAACATCATGCCAGCGTATTCTAGAGTTACAGCACATTTAAGTACTATCTTTAAAAGTCAAACTGCACAAAGTAATATCTTTTTCTCTTTTGCCAAGTAGGATCTTGTCGTCCCCTGCAACCTAGTTTCCACTTAAAGCTTAATGGTGGTATTTTGTCATGTTCGCTTCTTCAGATAGTTTAGCTATAGTGCTAAAACCTAACTTAAAACCCGCAATCTGCAGTTTCTCCTTTTATTTCCAATCGGTGCTACTTTAATCACTGCAACTTAAATCTAGTTTCATCAGAAACTTTTTTGGGATACAGTTACTTTTTCAAAGGAAAACGAGATGTCAAAAAGTGCAATTATAAAAAACTTAACTACTTCCTCACGGAGTCGTAGATCCTCCTACAGAAAAGCAACAATTTGTTTAATGTTATAAGACTAGTCTATAAGAAAATAATTCCTTTGGTCCTCTTTATAAGTCGTTTAAGAGAAATAGTTTTGGTCCATAATATTGGGCGTTCAGCTAAATGAGGATTCATTGATTATATTGAAAACTATAAAAGTGTCTTAATATGCTCAAATAACTCTTGATCTTTATCACTATTAATTATCAGCATTTCAACTTTCGTCGTTATAATCATTTTTTTGAGAACATTTTTAGGGTTTACACACTTATAAATCCATTTGAGATGCAGCTTTACTGATGAACATGGTCAAAGGTAAAGGCAGTGATAAAAATAACTTGCTGATTTTTTCTTTTAAAACAGAATGACCGGTTGGCACAAATAAAATTAATTTTTCTGCCAAGTACACATATAAATCGATATATAGAATATTATAAGGCTTAGTTTCTCTATGAACTACTCCTTCTAACCCATTGAATTCTTTATGTTACTTTTTGGCACGCTTTTTAAGACCCATTTAAAGTATAGGTCCATAATTTTTTTGTAAATTTTTTTTTTCTGAATAAAAATTTAAACATTAAACTTTTATTCAGAAAAAAAAAATTTAAAAATAATTATGGAACTACACTTTATAGGAGCCTCGAAATGCGTGCAAACAGTAGACGTAAAAAACCCGGTGGGACGGAGGGAGTATATATTTTTAAAAAAAATACAACTATTTTATGTACAAATTATTTTATTTAGAATTACATGCACATCTTAAACTTTCATCGAATCAAGATACAAAAACAAAACTAATTAGACAATTTAGAAAACAATTAAAGGATAACAACGTCTTCGGTGTAGGTGGTTAAAAAATTATTTTTATTTCTTTAGGAAACATATGCACATGAATTATATCTTACCTTTAATTATAAATATTATATATTTATGACTTTAGGTACATATTTACATAAATAATAGTGTACATTTAATTATATATTTAAGAATTTATGTGTATACTTGAGAAATAGCCTTTTTAAAAATTAAGATGGGTTTTCTTAAATTAAGAAAAGTTATGATTAAAATTTATATCCTATTTTTGTATAGGACAGAATAGCAGAAGTCTTAAAAAGTTAAAAGTTTGTAAATATTAGAAGCGCGAAATACAAAGGAATAAAATAATGAGTATTGTAAATTAATTTAATATAAAAGAAAAACATGCCACAAGTTTGACGATGAATTTAGACTAATTTCAAGCTAACGATTACAATTTTCAAGAAATAATTTGTTAAACCGGCTTTGAGTGAAAGTTATCAAAACCTTAATCGGTGTGCATCACCCTCAAATGTCCTATAAAAGGACCATAAAGAGTACGATCCCCGAGAACCACCAGTGATATAATAAAGTTTAGAGAAACTTCAAATCTTATTAATACAAATACATATTCCATATGATTAGCAATACCGCTATAGCGAGAGCTTTAGTTTGAAAAAGCCCGACAATTATAATATTAAAATAAATTTTAAAAAAGAAACATGAATGCTATTTCAGAACATTTTACTTATCAAAATTTGTTCAACAAACAAAACAACCTGTTCTATAAAAGTAAATGGTAGTGACACCAAAATCATTAAAAACCTTTACTTCATTTTACACAGAAACTTAAGCCTAAAAACACAGTTGTATAAGGGAATTTAATACCTTTTTCAATTCTTTGCTCAAAATTGTCACTAAGTTTCTGTTTGTGATTGCCGTAGAAGGGAATTTAATAACTGTTGTGCTCTGTGAAGAATTGTGTGAAGACGTGTTGGTGAAAAATTGTGTGAAGAAGTTAGATGACTGTTTGGTAATATTTTTGATATGTCCTTGTTTTAATGTAAAATATAAATAAATTAATGTTTTCGGTGAGGTTTGATGGTTTTGACGGTGAAAACAGCATTATTTTTAAAACCGAAGAAGCCAAAGACGCAAAAATGCTCCTCTCAAATTTTACCAAACAATTTTTTTAACAACTCCAAACTAAAGCAATTGACTTGTCACAACAACAAGTTCAAATCCCTAACATTATAGCCTATGGATACTCCTTCTCAAGGTCTTGAGACACATTTGCGAGTATCTATAATATCCGCCATTAAACTTGGACTAAAAAAACAATCAAACCACTTCATATAGACACACAGCATTTCGAATCCAAAAAAAACAATATAAGCACGGTAATTAAAAAACTTACCCCAGCTTTACCAGGAATAGTGCATTGCCACACCATTAAATTCACCGAACCATCAGCCAACGCCTCTGGCTTCGCCACAAAACCCTAATTCCACACAATTCAATCAACACACAAACTTTTAATCAAAATCAATCAAAATTAAACAATAAAAAACACACAATCAAAATCAAAAATCAAAATAATAACATAAATAAAAAAGAATGATAAAAGTCAAACATGAGGATGATTCTTCCGCCACGACTTGCGCTCTTCAGCGAGACGACCACGAGCAATACCTCCAGACATTCTCTCTTTAATCTCTCTCTCTCTGGATTTATATACGAAGATCTCGAAACTCAACTGGCCTTTTGGCTGCTCAGTTATAAAAGGGGTATTTACAGAGAGAGATTGTTTATATACGAAAGGGAGGGAGGGAGGGAGGGAGGGAACGAAAAGAACGATATTTATTCTTTGGAATTTATCCGGTTTGTTTATAGGCCACTTTTGAGTGTAAAAGTCAACATAGTATACAGTTTTTTATGTGTATAGCGTATAAATCACGCGGACTGGGACTGCTTCTATATGTGACCCATCACGTGAATTGCAAAGGCGTGCAGCCCCACCGAACTATGGTCCACCTACTAATATGGCTAAAATTAAAGTGGATATGAGCATCGCAAAATATGTATGCAAAGTTGGACCGCATCTATCAGATGTACAATTGTAGTTGTTTTTTAATTTTGTGATTGAATCAAAACTATTAAAATAATAGTAAATATAATATTACTAGATTAGAACCCGTGCGATGCACGGGCTTTTTTTTCAATATTATATGATTTTTTAATTTAATTTTAAAAATAAAAAATATAATGTATTTCAGCTGAAAAAAGGTAATCAGTTAGGTTATTAATAATTATATTATTATTATTATTTATTAAATAGACTTGCCCGTGTATTTTTGGAAAGGTGAGATGTTTTAATTAACCGTTATATTTTGGAAAAAAAAGATATTTTAGTTGCTCGTGATATGAGAAATGTAACTGATTAGTTATTAATAATTACTAGCTTAAACCCCGTGCGATGCACGAATTTTTTTTAATATTTTATGTTTTTTTAATTTAACATTAATTAAAAATGTTAATATCTTCTATTATTACTATAAAATTATGATTTTATTTTATTAAAATAGGATTGCTTATGTTATTCTTGTAAAAGAAGGTGGCTGGTCA
>PHNY01080424.1:7532-21946 GCA_003724115.2 Anethum foeniculum
ATATATTATATTTATTTAATAATATTCAACTAACCAATAATAATTTTTTACCTCATCTCATAATTGATTAGGACTATATGGATAATATGCAATTGTAGAGGATCAAAACTGCATGCGCTTGCTTAGCAAAAAAAAAAAACTGCATGCGCTTTAACCAGCAATAAAGCTCCTAGAATTTTAGAATAGTTAGTTTAGCAAATAATTAATCAAACGAAATGGGGAAGGGAATCGTAAAATCACCGTGGGCGGGTATGTGGATTGTAAAAATAATCCTGCACTTAGACGAGGCAGGTTGGGGAAATCAAAAATTATGCAGAAAGAGTTTCTAAAAGAGGCCCCCACCCCATTGGAATCCCCAGTCTAGCCTATACATATTTTGAACATATCTCTTTATATCGAGTGTATAACCAGGAGAAGAGACAATTCTAACAAATGATCCATTCAGTCCATTGATCACCATCAGAAACTATTTCAAGTACTTTCCGAGAAATAATGAAAGGTGTATACGCATTAGAGATAGAATGCTTTCAAAATCTAAACACAAAAAGGAAATATTACGAAAGGAGTCAAGTGTAGAGAACAGATCACCTGGTGGCAGCAAAAACAAACACTCCTGTCAAGACTTCAACGCCATCCAACTCCGTCAAAAACTACCAACAAAAAGAAAACAAATTACCTCCAATGTCGACAAAGAACCTGCCACAAAAGGATATGACATAAGAGAGAACAGCTAATTTAGAAACTAACTTGATTAACAACTCGATCAGTCACTCCAGTATTATCATGTCCTCTCTTCGGCGCAATGGAATCAAATTCATCGAAAAAGAGGAGGCATGGAGCCGCAGCAGATGCTTTTGTGAAGATATCCCGAACCTAATATCAAGACCATTATTCAGAACAATGCATTAACCAGAACCCGGAAAGTTCATAAAGTTCATAAAAAATCAAAAATTACACCCACCTATGACATAAGATCATATATGTGCTTGATGCACACTACAGATGCTTTTTCAAATTGTATATGCAAAAAATATATAATAGGTTTTAGCTTGAGAAAATAAAAAGATCAGTCACTTCAAATGGACTGAAATTATGCTCCATTCCCCCGATTTCCAAACTGGTTGCTATTAACGAATACCTTAAATGAGGCATTTTTCTGTATTAGAAGTTCTACTATGATTTTCTAGAAGGGTTCTTTTCAACAATAATATCTCAAAAACGTTTATTTTAGGTAATTAATATAACCTGCATATCCAAAGAAAATCTCAGTTCAAAAGAATTTATAAGCGAGACATCCAGTTCCATACCATATGATGATTTATTAAGTACTCATGTTCAGAATTTATGTTTCCATGAACATGTAATAGATTATGTTTAATAAGAGAATTAACAAGGCATCCTGGTTTACCCCTAACCAGATTTTTTTTATCCTACTCGTCCAAATATGTTTTCACCCAACCTCTTTGAAATAGACCAACTTGATAAACTCACATTTGGTTCGTAGTTTAGTGACATCCTAATATCCTATACTCCTACAAGCAACTTCACCAACCGGTGTAGCTTTCCATCTGACGGGCTTGTCATTTTGCAATGTGTGTGTCTGTGTCTGATTATACGTATAAAAGATGGACATATACATGTATGTATATATGTTTAAATAGATATTAGGCAAACGCTGAAATGAAAACTAAAATTAAAATGACAAGCGTGAGAAATAAAGCAAATCATAGAATACATGTATATAAAACACACACTCTTATCGGTGATATGTTCAAGATATTTAGCTGACTTGATTTAGTTCTCACTGTTCTCAATTTAATTTGGTTCCCATAAGAGCATGACCCTATATACATCCGGCAGACAACATATTGCCAATGCATCCTCATAAGTAACAAATATGATAACCATTTGCAACAAGTCTTTAAAAAAAATTGCATCCAGGTAACTTCTATGATCATTTTCTAAAAAAGTTTTCAATATATATATATATAAAATTCATACTAAGGCTACATTTCTTTCTTACAGCTTGCTCAGACGCGCCAATGTATTTATTTAGCAGCTCGGGACCTTTGACAGAGATAAATCGAAGCGAACAGGCGGCAGCAGCAGCACCGACAATATGCGTTTTGCCACAACCAGGAGGGCCATATAGTAGTAGATTTGACCGCATTCTTAAAGGAGCATGCGAAAAGACATTTGGAAACCTGGACGGCATCTCAATCATCTGTACAACAACGACCACAAGAAAACCAACATTGTTTTACGGGAAGAAACTAGCTTTACAGTATAAAAGGCATATCCAAAAAAACATGTATACAATTTCTTGAACACTATATACACAACTCCTGTAAATTCAAGACTTTCTCTGGACCTATACATCATTGCTGAAGCAGCATATATAAAATAACACATGTACGCTACAGGTATAAAGTAACATAGCTCAGGGGAAATCTTCTGTATTTGTTTTACATCTCAAACCAGTACTTGTTTAACAGATAGCAAGGAGATGTATAATTTCTGTTGTTTCACCTTATTTTAGTTCAACTATATGAAGTTCTTCTACATAAGAAAAGTCCACCAAGCTGGATACATACTAACGTGATTGGAATGAAAAAATTGTCTAAATATGATGCTCAAATATTAAGACAGCCAAAGCCCTGAAACTAATCTTACATTAGAGTCGGGGATTCTTCCACTTGAGTTACCAGGACAAACCAAAAACAATGATGATGATAACTTTATTTTGCTAAATAATAATAATAACAACAACAACAATAATAATAATTTACAGATGTAGCATCTTTTAAGTAATAAACCGCTCTCCTTCACTGCTTCCTTTACAATTCTTCCTTCCACATACTAAACACTACTCTCTATATTTTGAGAAAAGGCCCCAAATGGCACCTTTTCGAACAAAAATGCCCCAGATGGCACAATATAAAAAGTTGGCCCCAAATAGCACTCCTTAACGTTATTTCGTGTCGCGTTTAGGTTTTTCTTTTTTAAAATTGTACCAAATGCAACATCATGTTGCGTTTCCTAGTTTGTTTTTTTTTTAATTTTCAAATTTCACTTCATACCATGTTTTGAGCCCGGAAACACCATTTAATGTTACGTTATCAACAATTATTTTTTATTTAATATTTTTTAAAATTTAAGGGTGTACCCTAATTTAACAATTTTTAATATTTTAGGATTCAATAATCCTTGAATCCCCTTTTGGATTTTAGAAATATTAAAAAATTGAATAAAAGACACAACTACTTAACAATTTTTAACATTTTAGGGTTCACCAATCCCCTTTTGGGTTTTAGAAACATTTAAAAAAAATTAATAAAAGGTAAAACAATTTAGGGTTTAGGATTTAGGGTTTAGGGGCGGTTTAGGGCCTTTAGGCCCCTAAACCCTAATTAAAGCTAGGGGTTAGGGCCTTTAGGCCCGAAACCCTAGGACCCGAACTCTAATTATTAACGGTTTTTATTATTTTAGTGTTCACCAATTCCTGATTTGAATTTTATAAATATTAAAATACTAAAATATATGAATAAAATCTGAACAAAACACCCCTTAAAGTAGCATTTTAAAGTGCAAAACGACAACTCAAATTAAGAATTGGGAGGTAACGCAACTCAAAGTTGTGTTTGGAGCTTTTAAAAAAATAAAAAAATTAGTAATGCAACATTATGTTGCGTTTATGTTTTTAAAAAATTAAAAAAAAAGTAGTCAAAACGCAAAACGAAGTTGCATTTCCGGCGAAAACTTTAAACGCTACCCGATATAGCGTTTTAGTGCTATTTAGGGCCATATTTACAGGAAGTGACATTTGGGGCATTTCTTCCCTAAATAGTGCCATTTGGGGCCAACACCCCTGTATTTTACCCTGCACGTATTTCAATGTTAGCACTAAAGTAATTCGCATAGGCTACACAAGTGGTACAGTGAACAATGAACATTAATCCAAAATTTTATTAAAAAAATACAATCTTGAACAAGTACTTTGCAATAATGCATTGCTGAATTAAACGTACGCCTTCATCATAAGTACATATAGGCTTTAGTTTTTTCCCGTGGATACTATGGTCTAATAACCATCAGACTGCTGTTCAGCCAAATGAAATTGTAAAAATAATTGTTGTAAAAATCTTGTAAGAGGAAATGATATACCTCTTTGATAGCATTTCGGATTTCAGTAAGACCGCCGACATCCTCCCAACCACGGTGACTCCCTTCTGAAGCAATCTTCGTGACATCACGCATGGCTACAGGAAGAAACTCGTGCATTGCTTGCAAAAAGTCATCTTTAACTAAAGTAGGTTTCTTTTGTTCTCCACAGTCCAAATCCCGTGAGACAAATCGGCAAATGGCAGCATGAACGGACCTATCAACCAAAATTTCCTGTAAGATTTGAAATGTTAATTTCTTCACCCTAAACAGGTATAAGTACTTCTAATTCTATTATAATTCACTAAAGACTTACCAAATAAATAAGACACATCGTCAGATCAAAAATCTATGCAAAAAGAAAAGCCAATCTCCCCAATATGTAAGCAGTTGCTACCTAGAGCCTACAACCTTACGACTTATGAGAAACCCAGTCCTCACCAAGAACTCTACTGCAAATGAATGTCCACCTAATAATATCTATCAACGGGTAATCATTTTTTTTATGCAACTCAGACAATGGATATTATATACGTACATTTTTACATGGCCACCTGACACCCTTTGTACATGGAGAGATAATATAAAACTATAAATTGCAAGACAGTTTCTGTCTGTGACTATTATATGACTGAATATCTTTATCAGTTTGCATTAGCTCCTTTTTCAGCAGTATTTACAAAATTCTCTGTCTACAGATAACACAAAAACACTAATCAAAAGAGAAACAATTCAAGCTTTTGGTAGAATGTCACTGGCCATTATATAGATTATAGAGTACAAAAATGTTGGAGAAATTAGCCCCCACCTCGAGACATAAAATGTCTACAATATGCTTATGTCTCGGTTCAAAGTAAAAATGATTCGTAACTTCCATATAGTGGAGATTAATTACCAAATCATATGCATCATAACCATCACATTTTGAAGCTATATCTGACAGAACATCATCAGAACATTGCAATGAACGCCTTTGAATTTCATGTTTCAATAAAGCACCACGTTCTGCAGCCCCAGGAGCAGGTAGTTGTACATGAAAATCAAACCTTCCTGTATAAATTGAATTCACACAAGTTCAAAACATATCTTTTACAAACACAAATTAGCAATATTAAAACTTGTACAAAAATTTATTATTTGCAGACCATTTATCTGAATAGAAACTAACCAGAAGAGCTCAAAGATTGTGGTATACTATTAAGGGACTGTGCAGAAGCCATAAATGCAACTGGTCCAATTCCACATGAGCTTCTCCGCTTTTCCTATCATGTGTACAGACATTTGGTTAACAACACAGAACACAGACATAGCAAGCCTTTCCTGGAGCATCCTTATCTGAAATTAATCGTTTAATTAAAAAAAAAAACAAATGTTATAGTATGAGTGAACAATTGCTAGTCACACTTTACGACTGTTAAGATTTACATTCTAAGGGTCCCTAGATGAAAACAATGTATTTAATAATAACGCAAAAAATGCACCTAATTTTGAAAACCCATAACTACTCATGATGGATGCAAACGGGCCATGTGTGAAACAAAAAAAGTTACAATATAAATTAAAGACAAAAAATATAATCTTGTAGTTTTTCACACTTTTTAAAAACACTTCAAGGAACTATCCACATTAGACATATTCAGATACACTTACAATATTGCTGTACAAGAATCGGAACAAGGAATTATGGAAGCAAAACCATAAGAAGATAAGTTTGTATATACTAACCCTAGGGTAACTCAACCGGATAAGAACCGATGACCCTCGAAGTCTCAACAGCATACGAGAGGAACTTTTATAGCACAACCCATATCAAGAGAAAAATCTCAATTTCAAACATCAATCAAAGTCTGAAAATAATAAAAGATTACATCACCTTAAAAAGGTATAAAAGCCTATGACTGGACCTCACCAACAAGTAAAATCCTAATAACAAAGAAACTATCTAATTAATATCTACTTCATACTAACCTACTAAGATAAATTCAATGAAGAAAATATTGGGTGTTCGCTAAAAGAATAAACAGTTTTCCAGATTTGCATTTAAGCTCTTATAGAGTGGTTTAATGCTTTAATAAGTGTCATGGCTATCCTCTTGAGAAAAAATTACTGCATGCCAAGTAAAAATTAACAACGTCTAACCACTAAATCCATAACCATTCATAATGTAAATTGATTTCAACTCACATTGAATAATAGAATGATATGTGAGCATTAGCAGCATAAGTATTACCTCATATTCGTCCATAATATCTGTGAGAAATTCAGTGAGGCCCATAAGAGACAATGACGGTTGGGATCCTTCTGAATCCGATGAAGTTGCTAAAATACTATCAAGATCATCAAAAATGATAACTGATGGTGCATGATCAAGTGCTTCAGATATGTAGCCAGAAATTGCTTGATGGATAGTTGGAGACTTTTCTGAGGCAAGACCAGAACAACTTATGAACACTCTGCAATAGCAACACCCAGTAGTAAAGTAAATAAAGAGATCACCACCTGAACCCATGATAGTCTATGATGATTAAGGACAGGATGCAAATAGGAAACTGCAATACAGCTACCAACTAAGTACAAAAAGCAATTGTCCCCGCAATAAAGTTAAAGCATGTAGGAAAAGTATGAGACATTATAGGGATCCGTACATGTGTGCGAAAATGTCCTTGTGTTCTGCAACAGATTTTGAAACCGCTGTGGCCAATAACGTTTTCCCCGAACCCTAACAAAAAGCATATGTGCCAAAAGTGAATTCAATATCCTTATTACTGAAGTAAAACAAAAAGATGCAGCACCGCAGACATAAATGGAACCAAATACATAATAAGAAGAGAAGTAGATTTTCAGTAAGTAAGAAAAAGTATGACTGCTTTGTTTTAAAAAATGTATGATTTTAGAGGTCGGAAAGTATCAGCGAATTTTCAAGATTATCGATTGTTTTATATGCAGCGGATAAATCAAGCAACTGCGGAGAAGTAATTTATAGAGAAAAGATATCTAGAAAGTTCACATCATTCTCTTTTATCCTTAAGATCCACGGCTAAATTGAGTTTTCAAAACCCAGGAGGCCCACATTTGCTTCTTATGTAATGCAGGTTTGCTTCTTATATATAGGTTAAATCTGAAAAATCAGAAACTGTGATTCTGATCAGAGACACCAGCTTGTACTGAAGTGCCAGTACTAGTTTATCACCGATCCGACCATCAGACTTGGCGGACCGGTGAATTCATGAAGTAAGATAAACAAGTTGATTAGTTGGAATTTATTCAAGTACTTTCTGACTTGAGGAATAGTGATTTATGTACTGCAAACTTAATATTAAATAGACACCGCCGGTTCAATGAAGGCACCAGGTGCATTCAACTAGTTATTGATGTGTATTGTAGTGACTACATGCTAGGTTCCCAAATAGAAATAAGCACATTCATCTAAATGATGATGCTTCACATGATGATTCAAGAACGAAAAAGTACAACTCGATTTTACAAAAGTTCCCCAACATAATGCAGAGAGGAAACATGGTCCATCAACTTGAAAAGTATACAGCAAATTGACCAACAACAATACGCAATAAGAAAGGCCACTAGTATCTCCACAAAATTCAAATTTGTATCAATTATTTTGCGCCCACAATCCTTGCTGATACATGAACTTCTGTCAAGTTTGGTTTTTGTATGTTTATAACAGGCAAACTAGAAGTTCCGAATTGATCATTGACTATTGAAAATGATACTGAAACAAAGATGGAGACTGTAAAATAAGAATACATAAACAACTGGATGTTCCATACAAGGGACTCTTCTGTTCGTGAAAATGCAACATTGCAATGGCAATAAAGACCACCTTCTAATGAATCATGTTACTACTGGATAAAGAAAAAAGACTATAAAAGAAACTCACCGGGGGACCATATATTAAAACATGCCCAGGAAAAGGAAGACTGTAGGAACTAAACAACTTTGCAGAAACAGGAGATAACAATGCTGTCAACCCTGCAGGTGAAAAAGAAAAAAAGTTTTCACGGGAGCCAATGGTCCTATAATTTAGCAAGATCGGATGTTCAAGCCAACAATACTTGACAAGGCAGTGTCACAATCACATTAGTAAATAAAGAAAATAGCTCCACATAGAAGTAAACTATTTTGCTTATATTATGCAAAAGAAAAAAGAGCTTCACATCATGTATAAACATGTAAATTTCCACTATTTGTTAAAATATGTAACCTAAACATAACTGGCATGCATAAATTGACCTCTTAATACCAGTTCAAATACTGTGAATGTCAGAAGCACTGAAGTTCCACTTTGAATCTATTACAGTTCATCATTGAGAAAGAACAATGTTCATCATAAGTTACATTTCCTCCTACTTTTCTTGTGCTTATGGGACTTGATTATATTATAACAGAAGCAGTGTAATTACCATTAAATTGGATGAGTTGAAAACAAAATTTAGGACTGCAGGGAAGGAGATAATATGTAAAAAAATTTAGTTGCATTCCTAGTATGTGTTAGATCATATATATCATTAGTTAAAAACACACATAATTGCCTAAGGAGTCGCAGGAAGGCAAGTTCAAAAAAAGACACAGTAGATCTGAAGAGAAATACCTACTATTGGTTATATCGGATGCAGCTGTGCCCATCCAGCCCAAGGAAGAAACTGTTGAGTGCAGGTATTTGTTATAGGTCCGTTCCTTGACAGAATCAAAATAGACTCCCTCATCCAACTGCACTTTATCCACGGGGAGTTCGAACCTTCTCTGGTTGTTTTGTTTACTGTTCGTCTTCGTAAGAGAAAGCTCATAAGCTGCAATGTTTTCTCCACTATGATTGTCCTCCGAAATTGACAAAACATATAAAATGTCAACAGACAATTCCCCAGTCCTGTTTCTTCTTCCCAAAGATTCATTGCATGATTTTGCCAGCCTTTCAATATTTTCAAACTCATGATCCTTCAGTTTAAAGTGAATCAGTGTTTTTTGTCCTAGAATCAGCGAGTCAACATCCACTCCCCCACTGGAAACAACAGCTTGAAGCTGCGCAGCACACCATGTACGCAAAAGGCTCGACAGCCTTTTGCTAGTTTTGTATCCTGTAACATCATTATCATCATCGGGGGATTCATTAAATATCGCTGGAAGAATTTCCTCATGCACTGACCAATCAATTACACCCAATTCTGTATCATAGTAGATCTTGTCAAGTTTCACTTGGCGACTCTTTTGGCTAACTAGAACTTCTGAACTATTATTATCAAAAACGTCCTTTTTCAAAGTCTTGAATTGACAAGGTGAAAGAGAAAATGAAGAAATCGCTTTGTGTGGACTAATATCGTTTTGCTTCAAATAAATCCCTGCAAGTGGAAAAGATTCATTACGGGCATGGTCTTATCCAGTAAATAATCACAAGAAACTGATTTTAATAACCTACAAGATCAACACAATATGCACGTTCATAAAATTGCAAGACAAGTAAATATTACACCGGAAGTGAGATGAGAATTGACTTCCGTATAAGTTTAAGAAAATGAGTAATATAAATTATATCCTTGTTTGGTGATTGTGACATGTCAACAATATACCAACTTGGAGGTTACCAATATGAAGTATATATGAATTAACTGGTAGTTGGGTAAAAAACAATTGGAGGCAAGCCTCTACAGCATATCACTAGTATTAAGCATCTATCCAAGTGAATTCCATATTTCCATCATAATCTCAAATTATTTTTTTCTCATTGTAAGTTACATTTGAAGCACTAAACAACCATATTACAAAAAAATAATGTGAGTGAAGTAATTGTATTGCCCTGAGAAAGGTCCAGTAACAACAGTAGATTTACTAAAAGAAAAGTACATTCTACGTCTAAAGAGGAAGATAACTGAAAATCTAGCCCAGAGATGTCTGATAGGAAGCAGAAATACGTGTATATATTTCTAGGAAGTGTCAACTTACAGGAGCGTCGACTTGCTCTTAAATATAGACAAAGCGACTGAGAAAGCATTATATGCCCCTTTGCTACTGACTCGGAAAATAAAAGTCGAACAATAGCCTGGCGATGGTCCAGCTTATCAATCAGAACTCCGCTATTAATTTCCTTTGTTGTTGGGCTCCTTATTTTTTGTTTAACTGTTTGATGATTTGGCTTGCTATGCTTTGGAGCCAATCTAGGCTCAATAACCATACATTGAAGCAAATTGAATCCATGATGTTTTGCGGTATCTGGATGAATAAAGACAGCAGAAGTGATCACTACACCCATTTTGACACCTTCAGCCTCAAAGTTGTGAATAAATCTACTATCTGGATCTTGGATTCGCAGAAGTGCCTTTGCAACAGAAGACGAAATGGATGAACTTTTAGAAAAATCAACATTGGTTTTCCTTCTCTTTGGAGCAACTGCAACTTCAGTTCCTGGCTTCAGTTGCACTGGAAAGATTCAAATGTTACACAAATGTTAAACAATTAATTTCAGGGTTCGAAGTGCTCTTTAAAAACCATGTGCCATATGGATCTGCCATGATGAGAAAAAAAAACCTATTGTGGCCCCAATTACTGGGTTTTGTGCCAAATGAGAAGTCCTAGATACTTCACTCCCAAACTCCATAACATACAAGAACTTTATAATCAGACACAACTTATATTACTTATATGGACTCCCCTGAAGCTCCAGACCCTTAACCAATATATGTCTGAACACACACATGCACATAATTGCTGAAACATATCTCCTCTTCTAGGCACAACGGATTAAGAAAATGCAAGAATTCTTTCTGACAACAACAGAACATGTGCTTGAGGTGAATGGAGAGAAGAGTCATCATACTTGCAAAAGCAAAATTACACTTAATAATAATATGCATACATCTCAGGAATAGAAGTCAATATGGTCATTTAGCAAAAAAAAAGAAAAGAATAGATTAGACCTACACATAGGCTAGCTAAAGATACAGCATTTTAACCATTGAAAAGTTGCAAAAAAAATAGTAACAAGCAACAAACCTCCAAATTATTATTCAAAAGCAAGATTATAACTACGATACATATCTATAAATCTTTAAAGTGTAGATTGTGGCTTTTCAAGATCATTTAGCTGTTTAGCATGTACACAGAATCTTTCCAATACTAAATTTGTGTAAAAAGCATTGCACAAAAATGGTACTTGATGAGGAACAAGAATTTAAAGCACTGTAAGTCAATTATGATTTATTTTATTTGAATATAAAAATAAACAGTAACTATGACGCAGGCCAGATTTAAGGAAGAATGGATAGATGAAATTAACACACTAAAAGATATAATTTTTCTGCATCAAAACTGCTTCTCTTTTCTGACCCATAAAGTATATCGACATGGTATCCTGTATTCTAACAATTTAAATAAAATGCAAATATTCACAATCTTCAAGAAAAAAGGAGGAATTTAAAAAATCACTTAACAATCGTTATCATAAAAACACATCTCTTGTCTAGAGTGCAAAGACCATATATTTGTCAACTAAAATAAATATTTTTCACCCAATATCAAAATCAATATAAAGTATAAGGTCTCTTCTTTATTTGATATGTGCCGTGTTCTACAACCATTTATGTGGTACACTGTGGGATAAAGGTGTCTACATTCATGTTCTCGACGTACGAAATTAGGTGATACTCCAAATTCCAACATGTACACATGACTAAAGTTCACTTCTCAAAAAGTCCACCAACCTACAAATTTTGCTCTATGCTATTACGATTTGTTTGTAAGTTGTAACCAATTAATTACAAGTAGCTACATTTGGACCAAAAAAAGCTTTCGCAGGGTCCTGGGTCAAGATATACCAAGCATTACTTATACTTTTCATAGAGAGGCTGTTTCCAGGGTTATGCTGAGCAGCTAAGGCTTTCCCTGAAATCATTTACTACAGAAAGTACATTCAGATCATCAAGTTGTGGAATCTGACGATATTTCATACCCAAAATGTATGTAAATATTTGAAGTAACATTTTAGGCAGAAAATTATAGTGCCCATATGATATTGATCAATAGATTGATATAGCAAAGAGAACATACATGGGTGACAGTAAAGGAACAACTTATTAAAAGGCTATATATGGAAGAAAGATAAAAAATTCAACATAAAGAAACAAATAGTATAAAGATTATTCAATAATAGTACCTATATGATTCTTGGGAAATGTTGAGACAACAAGGAAAGTTATGATTGTCCGACCATGCAACCATAGTGGAAATCTCATTCCTTGATGGACAAGTCCGACCTGATTAAGGAATACCATTTTAGGAATATCTGGTCAAAGTATAAAACAATCTCACCCCAGTTCCCTTGACCTTCAAACAAAACCCAAAAAACAGCATGTAAATAAAAATTAACCTGGCTCAGTATAGATGCCTCTGCAACCTCTGCATTAAGCTCCAAAACTTCCCAATCATCCTCAGTTTGAGGTTCAATTGTCACAAGAGTTGCTTTTGGCAGGTTAGGAACAGCTCGTACTTGAACATTTGTCTGATTTGGCAGGCCAATGCAGTGTGCATACTGCTGAGAAATCTACAGGTATAACAGATAAGCACATAGGTGAGTAATTCCCAAGAAGTCATACACTGAACAGAAACTTAAATGAACCCTATACAGAAACAAACTACTACGTTTTTTATAATTTATGAAAAATGCATCATATAGCTATGATAGCACATATTCATACAGTGTAACCGTAAACTCTTACAAAACTAAACACTCAACTAGGTTACACGTTCAGAATATGAGAAGAAAAGATAAACAAAGCGAGCTGGAAAATGAATGAAAGAAACATAAGCTATATAAGCTGCTAATTCACAGTTTCACAAAAATGCAACTTCAATTGCCACATTCCAAATACTAACATGGAATATACACCTAGCAACGCATTCTCCTAAACCTTTGTAAACACTGTGGAAGCCTTAAATTCTTAACCAGATAAATTTATCAATGTAGCTCATAAACAACAAATAATTTACACTATGTCACACGTCCATTTATATTTTCTAAATACGAATAAATCAACACTGAGTGAGCCTATGTTAACATTACCAATCCCACACGAAAAATCAACATATATCCGAAATCAATAGAAATAACACAATTCATCGAAATCGAAAATAAAAATAAAAATTGGGAGAAATATATTAATTGAGGAGTGATGATAATCACTAGAAATTAGTACCTCGATATCGGAAGAAGAGGAAGCAGAGCCGGACCAAGAGACGTGCCAGAGACGATCGCCGTCGCGAAGCTCGAGAGCGAGTAACGGGGGGAGAGGGACCGAGTCAGAGCGAGTTGACTCGAGGGTTTGGATTAAGAAGAGAGGGAGAGAGACGAAGCAAGTCTCGATTGAAGCTACTGCTGTAACTTTAACCTCCATCCTTCTCCTAACAATTATACAACAAAAATAATGAAATGAAATAGGTGTATATACACACAGACCAGTGTTGAAAGTCTGACGTCGTCAAATTAACAGGTTTATCCTTTTCAATTTTTATACTCCCAATGCGTGATGCATCGTCTTTGTCTTTGGTGAAGTTTGGTAATAAGCCAAAAAATTTATATTTCGATTTGTAATTTTAAGATATTCAAATAAGTATTAATAATATAACAATAACTTAAATTATGTTATTTAAAATTTATTATTTTAAATAAATGCATACTCTCCAACATGATATAAGTTTTTTGAAATTTATTCTATTACAAGGTTGTTTGTTTTTCGCTTACTACACTTATGTAATCTTATTTAATAAGATATAATAGTATCTTATTAATATTATTACTAATAAGGAAAAAACATAAATCTCATAGTATCTTTCTTCTATAAAAAATACTATATTATGTCGAGTTTAAGAATTATTTAAGAAAAATATACTATGATTAAATAAATTATTTATATAATTATTGATACTGATTTCTCACATTTTCTTAGACGGTTAAAACATATAAAACAAAATAAAATCATTTACATAATTCTTCATAATACCAATTTATATCACGTCTTCCTGGGCCGACAACAACTATACCAACTTGTATCATATTTTGTTAAACCGACATCTGTTATAATAAAACAATATATGACTAAAAATACGTAAATGTACAATAATTGTACAGAAAAATGTACCTCAATGTCTAAGAACAATTTATAATGATTTTGAATTTATTTCGAATATGTTGAACCAAAGTTTTAATTATAGGATTCGCTATGAAATCTTATTTTATTTTGCTATAAATT
>PHNY01080447.1:2438-33656 GCA_003724115.2 Anethum foeniculum
TAGTGCGAGGTAGCAGTCAGGTGCTGGAACATCTATGATACAAACATTGTCATGCAGGGAGAGGTAGATTTCTTGTCTTGGTTGAAAGGAGGGTTGGAGAATAGGTCGAACAAAGCTAAAGCAAAAATCATGGTTTTATGCTGGTCGATTTGGAGAGCCAGGAATGATCGGTTGTGGAATGGGAAGAGGTGGACAGCCATGAAAATAGTTGCAAATGCGTGGGAGTATCTTGCACAGTGGACTGAAGCTCAGGATCGTAACTACAGGGTGCCAATCCAGCCGTTATCAGAAGGGGATGGTGCTGTTTACCTGGAAAAACCTAATCAGAATGTAGTGAAGATAACAGTAGATGCAGTTGTGTTTTCTGAGCTGGGAACCTCTGGTATTGGCATTATAGCTCGAGATCATGATGGTGGCCTACTGGAAGCCATGTCCAAAAAGTACAACGAAGTCATGAACCCTTCGTTGGTGGAAGCAATTGCTCAAGTGTCTCATATGTACCCTGATCGTATCTTTGATTGGAGTTCTGTTCCGGTTAAAGTCAAGACATGTATTTTGGATGATTTGAATGAGTAATGAAATTGCATTTCGTCGAAAAAATAAATAATCAAATACACATTACAAATAACAAATGCATTCGTGCATATATCCTGAAAACTTGGATTAGTTATTTATTATAGTGACAATATTAACAACTGGTGGCAAATTTAATTCTGTTACCGGACATTATTATTACAAACTTGAGATTTTAGAATCTGACACTTGCACTAAAGACTGGTACATGTTACAACTTACAACAGAAGGACATGCTAGTGATTTGAACTACATCATCAGAGGATTCTTGTACAATGTTCTAATGTGACGAAAAGTTCCTCTCAGCAGGCAGCATAATGTTCGATGTGATGAATAGCTTGTTTCCACAGCTAGATTAATTCTGTCTTAACATCCGCTGTAAGCTTCAGCCATGATTAATAGCACGAGAGCTGTCCAGCCGGTGAATACTCTTGCACCTTTTCCCTTTCCCGTTTCTTGATCATACTGCTCCCACAAATATCCATTCTCGTGATAGTTCTTAACCACATTTCTGAAAGCAAGAAAAAGATGGTACCATAAGAAGAATTGAAACGAAAAACAAATCTTTTTAAAGACCGAAGCTCATAATTAAGTTCACAATGCACAAGAAGGAAGAAACTATTATACGAATTTAGCTAAAAAACCAAAACGCAAATCATGATATGATACATAAAGATCAACCCAGAACAATCAACCTTATTATATTGTCTCTCAACTCGTTGTAGATAATCTCGGCTCTCTCCCTGTATGGTCCATTCTCTATATTTATTGACAGAAAAGAGCTTTGAATGTTGAGAGATGCAAATCATAATAAAAAGTTGTCAATCCTTTGAAAAAGTGCTTTTGAAATCATAGCTTCTACCTTTAGAGTAGTGGTGCAGTGAGGAAAGAATCAAGTAGTTCATGTTCATCCAGATTGTACCTCTCCAATAAGGTGCCTCATGCTCTGTATTGTATTTCATGTACAAAGAGCTACGACACCAACAGATAATATAAGTTTATGTTGTTCTATGAAGTTCTGGATTGAGTTTAATTTGTAGAAGATTCTGCTAATTACCTAGTTCTTGCTAGTGAGAGAATTCCAAAATCACTCCACAAGATTGTCCTGTTTGAGATGAGGTCAAGCTGTTTTTCTAAGATCGAAGATTGCTGTGCACACAAATGTAGACATAAAGAATTTTATATGATCATAAATTGATTAACATATTCTCTCTGTTCCACAACAAATAAAATAGAAAGGATATAGAAACAAAAAAATAAGGAGCATCTCTGGAGTTTCATGTGACAGAAAGGGTTTCCCTCTTTAGGACACAAAGAAAAGAAAAGAGAGGCATGCTGAAAATCTATGAAATATTATATTGATGTTTAAAGTTTATTTTAACTTTAAAGGAACCTACCGGAGGAATAAGTTTCCACATGAATGGAAAAAGGCTAATATAGCTAACATGTGGAACAAATTTTAGTACTGGCTCCTCTAGAACTTCTCGAATAAGCTGTCTGCTCGAGAGATTGTTTGGTTCTTTCACTGGTTTCCAAGACAGATGAACCTGAAAGATATGTGTATACAGATAATGAATAATGTTTCGAATTCTCAAAGGAAAAATTTGGTAGTATTATATTTGAGTAGTTTAATGAACCTGTAGCAGTCTTTATTCTATAGGAGTATATAGTCAAGTTTACGATTATATCGACATTTATCAAGAGATCTTTAGAACTTGACCCTAGTAATGCAAAGGTTCTCTTCATTTTCAAATTTGATGATTATTGACTTTATCATTCATATAAATTAAAGTTCGGTTTTTGCTGGATGAACAGTAAAAAGTGTTTGCAAATGAATTTCATAAATGGTCTATAACATTTTCAGATTTACATTTTCATTTCCACTTCAGAAACATAAGAATCTTGTATTAGGTTTTATATATGGTTTCGCCTATTTTCTGATTTACGATGTATGGCATTCAATAGGAGGCTACCCGCCTGACACAAAGGTTTTGTTAATCTGAGCCAAGGAAAAACATGCATGCTCAGTTTCATTGATTCTCCATGAAAGTAGAAATTGTGTTTATATAAAGATATGAGGCAAAAAAAGAAACACAACATACCTCTTCTGTATGATTTCCAAAATCGAAATAAGCTCCATAAGCATTGTCAAAGTGCATCTGAAAATATTAATACTGTAAATTATAATAAAAGTATATACTTTGCATGATTAATGTTATTTTTAAAGTGAATTACCAAATGAGTTTGTACACTTTACTGTGCAGAATTCACAAGGTTAAGTTAATTATTAAATCTGCTTCTTGAGAAAAAATAAATTAAAATGAACAAACCTCGTTAAGAAGCTCAAAATCTGATAGCACCTTAGACATCAATTTGTACTCCTGGAACATTATTAATATTTTATTAGTCCAGCAGATGCAACCCATATGGTAGACACTCTTACTAAACATTATACCTTCCCGCGAACACTTTCTATTTTGAGAAATTCTGAGATCGAGTGCATTGAATCTGCTGCAAGAAACATCCAACATCGAAGATCCACGTGACGTTCCTCGTCATTTGGGTGTGATGCACGTGGAGAATCATCAAAACCGGAGGTCAATGTCTGAAATATCATACCAATTTTACAATGTGTTTGATGGAGGTGAGACATAGATACTGTACTTCAACTTATTGCAAAAACAATAAAATCCTGCTACAGTTGAAACTTGATATCCATAAATAAATGCAGTCAATAGAATTCTATTTTGACCCTCTGAGAATTTCAGTGCAGCCTAGCTTTAGAGGACATGTGATAGAATTGCGACTGAAAATAGAATCCTACATATATTTAACACATATAATGGCTACTAAGCAGAACCTGTGGATTTAGTTGACTAATGGTGATATTATCCCTTCCATGCCAATAGTAGCTACTTTTAGCCTTCCCTACAAAAGAAACGTTGTACTCTAAAAATCAATACTCAGGCAAAGACTGAAGTTTAACAATACAACATTCACTGAAATATCTTGTAGATTGTTAAGAAACAAGGGACTTACGACTTTCGTGAAAAAAAATTGAAAAACTTCGAAGAAACAGGAATGAGGAAGATATGCAAATACCAGATTGTGTAGTGTTAAACCACTGAAACCATGCATCAAGGCGAACAAAAGCTCTATCGAGGAAAGATGAGATCTGCTTCTCTTCAGTCTCATTGAACTTCTTCTTTTTCATGCTGCAAACAAGATCTGTACAATACAAAAGTTGCATGGTCCAATCAAATAACCAAACTAGAAGACAAATGAAATTGACCTTTAGAATAGAAAAAAATGGTTACATGGAAATCAAAAGGTTAATTCTTAATTATTAATCGTAGTAAAACCCAAATCAGTGTGGGTAATTTGTTCAAACCGAATGGTTTAATTAATATATTTCTTCTGCTAATTACCAAATATGGAAGGAGATCAATGAGAAGGAAAAACATAATTACATAAATGAATTTACCTCGTAAAACCATAAATAAAGCTGGCGGATTTGCATTATTTGGATGCTGAACCACATATTCTGCTGGTATCTTACTGCAGAAAGACCAGAACAAAAATCAAATCAAATTAGAGATACGCGGTGTATCCCGCTGGTAGAACAGACAAGATAGACCAGAAGAACTTGATTGCAATTTTTCAAGTGACTTGTATAAACCATTAATCATAAGCAGCCATAGATTAAAAAGGAAAAGGGAAATTGAATATTACCTCAAAGCTTCAGCACCTAAAATCTGCTCACGTGGAATCCATCCATCAATGTTCATAAGATCTAACCAATGGCCAACGATATCCAAGCAGATAGGAATATCCCATCGCCTATTCATGTAAAGAAAGCAAACAGTCACCCTCTAAATAATCAAAGTGTTAGATGACCAACTCTCTTCACCATCTAATAATCAAAAGTGTTAGATGACCAACTCTCATGAAACCTTAAGGTATTGGGAAAATGAAATAATTTATCTTCAAACTTTAAAACTTCCCCTCACTTGATGCCCATTTTTTAGAGTTGAAGAGTGGATACCAATCTTGGGATAGAAGAGTGAATCATTATGAACCCATGAGCATAACTACACTGTCCAAATAAAATATTTGAAGATATTGGGGCTACCAATACCATGATCGAACTCACAACAACCTGGTATACCTGTGTTCTGATGCCACGTTAGATGACCAACTTCATCAAAATCAAGGTATTAGGGAAAGCCTCCTAATGTATCTTATATCTTTAACAAACACTATGAGTATATCATGCAAATGTATATGTATATTTCATCTTTTGTTTTCTTAACAAGGCTATTGTAGAAGTACAACTTGTACAAACCAGAGTTAAACAGCCTACTAACCAGATTAATAGTTGATGAAAACCTTCATCCCATAAGAATCCTCTAGGAAAGATAGGACGACTTGGAACAGCTGTATATAACTCAGCTGGCCAATATGAGAGTACATCATCACCAAGCTTATACTGCAAGAGATAATGGTACACTGACTGTCTAGATATTCAAATATACGGCATCTACTGATAAGCCTATATGCAATATGAATAAAAAAAAGGTTAAAAATATATATGAACAAGGATCGCAAGGTTCTACTGTTGCTAATTAGTGGTTAAAAGGTATAGTTCAGACTGATTGGTTAAGAAACTTCCTACTTATTTGACCCCTAACTCTGATTGCAAAGCCATCTGGCTGTCTATACTATAGCCTAAGATGGTTTCCCCTTCTGATGCTCTTTTTAGAAAATTTTAGTAGCACATAAACTAGAAGAAACATCTGGATGCAAACAGGTTTATGACATCAGAGCAGGTAATCTGAAACTATTGACCTGGAATACACGAGAATGTTTTTTATACACAAGATAAATCATGCTCCACAACTACAAAATATACAAAAAGCATAATCCAGGACATAGTTTATTGTAAGCTACTGGCACAAATGCGTCTGTAAAAAGGGACTTGAGAAACAATAGATCACATATGACTATGTAGATTAAAGAGACTTGTGTACCATATATATGGGGTACCTAGATTAGAGACTTACATTAGTGGTAGTTGGCAAAGAAATTTTAGACTGGCCGTAGAAGTAGCCAATTCCCCCTATCAAATTTCCAATTGCAGCCTTACCCACTTCCATAGATTCATACTCAAGCTGAAAAGTCCGCATGTATGGTTACATAGCTGCATAATGCACAGTATAATCAAAGGACAAACTTGCTAGTAATATACCTTCCCAGATGTGCTAAAAAACTTTCTGAATTTGTCATCCAACTCTCTTTGCTTCTCAACTAGTTGACTTGTTAAGAAATTACCTTCACGTAACACAAGATGTGGCAACTATGAGTGTGAACAAGTATTATTATAACCTTATGGAAGTAACATGTAGAAATAAAAGATCTTCCGGAATCAGAATAAAATAATACAGATGCAATATCATCAATTTAAAGCAATGACTTCAGAGCTGCTGAATATAACTATTCAAGACTCACCCTTCCCATCAAACAAATAAAATGCACACGTCCCTCTTGGAAAATTTTAGCCGCCCTTGTCTAAAATTAACTTTTTGGCTCGAAGTACTAATAACAAAACCTTTTTCACTTCAGAATTTATATTATTTTTATATCTAATCATTATCCAATTATTTTAGTAATACAAGATTATAGTATAAGACGAAAAATGAAAGATAAGATATAAACATCTCAGATACCACTCAAGGCTCTAACAAATTTTTAATCTCAAATTTGAACCATGAGAATAGAATAAACGTTCATGTCATGAGAAACTGTTACTATTCTTAACGCAATCTTAACCTATTCATATAACAACTATAGAATCTCTACTACAGATCAGATATATCTTGAGCTGTTGAACGCTGCTTGAAACACCAGTTATTATCCTTAGGGTCACCAGAATTTGCATATTCCGTGACTCTACACTAGTAAATTTACAATTTACCAGCTTTTTGCACTATCTGCTTCAAATGAAAAATCAAAGAGCATATGTTTCCCAAAAAAATATAACACTCTAGGAAGTATAAACATTCCAAGATGAAGTATCCCGGGTCTTACTGCTAGAGTGCAGAATTCCAATTTCTAGAAAGCAACTACAACAAAGAACCAACTGCGACCAACATACTCTCCCTTCGGGTAACACTTTACTATCATAATTACATGATTTTATACCCCATTATCACAGTTCACACAACCAAAAATTATAATCTTTCATAATCTTACTCATAGATCATTCATCTGCATTGATACTGATTATGTTCACAGCTACATACTTCTTCATATAACATTAATTTTCTTTATCAAGGTTTTAGCTTTGGAGTTTAGACTTGTCTTTCTTCGGGAGAAGAATATTACACTAGTTCACTAAATATCAATATCATCTGCAGAAGTTATAAACCAATATAAACAAGCTTTTAACCACCTGTAAGGTTACTGACACGTTTTTTGACTTTTGAACCATCAGAATCAGTTCCAGATACAAAAGCAAAATCAACTGTGAATGGAATCTTAGAGGACATCTGCATCACAAGTGGAAAAGTACAGGAGAAGGTTAAAATAGGAGGAAACCTCTTATCAACATAAATAAATAAATGTGATATTGCATAAATGGAGAAAAAAAAAAAAATCATACTTGATCAGTTACCTGAAAAACTAGTATATTTGGAGAAGCATCAGATGTGTCTGTGAGCTGCAGATTATCATGTTCACTTGCCTGTCAAGCACATGTAGATTAGCAAAAATTAAAGCATCATTGTGGAGCTGCCTTGTGAATAAAATGAGAAGTATATAAAGGGGTTATGAAGACAACACTGAATATTATATTTCTGACTGAATTAATAAGGTGCCAATTGATAACAAAAATTTTACACACTTGGGCTGCAACATTTTCCTGAACCAGATCAGATAACTTATGAATGTCAGGCGTCTTGAAACCAGCATAATGAACTTCTAGATTATCCTGCAAAATTTTTAGAGAGTGAGCATTCTAAAACTAGGATATCATATTCAGATAATAATATACACGTCAAGTTATTGTCCGCTAGCATGTAGACTTTTCCCTCTGTCTCTTTATGAAGATTTGAAGCATATTAGTATTTGATCTATACCTGTATGTCAAGTAGTAAGGTTAAAACATATAATTGCATTCGCATGTAAAATATGCACTACAATACCACAATTTTATCTTTCCCTTTTTCAAAAGTTCCAAGTGTATTAAGAGAAGAAATTAGACGCCTGTCATACATTTTCCTCTTTAAGCTTAAAAATCCCCCGAACCCTTAGAACCTACTGGATTCAGTGACCATAAATATGACATTCACATGCCAGATTTGTATCTTCAAAAGAAATTTAAAAGAATACTATTCCAGTTTGATAACATACCTCTGATTTTAAGTGAAGCTCCCAGCTTCCAATATCCGACCGTAAACCTGATGCCAGAACAGAAATATCATGACCATCAATGACTCCTCTACCCAGATTTAGAGCATTTCCCTCTTCATCAGCTATATAAAAAAATAAGTGTGCTTTCCCCTCCTCTTTAAAGCTGGGCATGAACACTAAATCAGTATTCAAAATTTCTGATAGCCTGTAAATTAGTGGGGAACCATGCAATTCATTCTGTAAAGTGAATCACCATGACACACATCTTGGTTGCATAATGCTCATTCTATCTTTTATTACAAGTAAAATTTTCTAGTCCAAATATTAAGATCTAAGAACACGTTAATTTTTGCTAAAGTCATTTGATAAATTACACTTCAGTGTATTTCCCTGCAGATTATCATAGTGGAGTTCTATTGTGGTCACCAGTTCCAACACAAACTCGCGTACAATTTCATTTTAATGGACTGTTTAATATAGGTTTTTCATTGCGCAATGTCAAGCTCAAAATGTTGGTCAGAAGTACTATTGATTAGCTCGCATAAAAAATAAATCATATTGAAAAGTACAAAGAAAGGGCAGATGATATTACTTTTTCATTTGCACATCACTTCGAACTACCCAGTCTCCTCCATAGCCACTTTGGTTCCCCTTGGATTTTAAAAAATCTACTGCCAAGGTCATTTCTTGATCAACAAGATCTTGATGTCCATAATCTCGACCATTATGACGTGTCCAACCATATTTTTTAAGCTCATCAGAATCTTGGCAGACATGGCGAATAAAATACTTCCCCTCCTTGAAAGCGACCCACATCATTCCAAAAACCAGAGACTGTGGAACCCTATCAATACAAACTGCTTGTTACATACATATCTATGATCACGTATATTGGAACAGGTATGCCAAAGTAAATTCATGTTTACAGTATATAATAGCTGAGAGACTGTACTCTTTTCTTAGGTAGTGAAGTTAATAAAAAGATTGCCATGTTCTTTCATACAAAGCCAAAAATGTCCAGACACGAAACTCATAAATAATCTACTAGTATTGTATCACGAGAATAACATAACTGTAAGAAGATTCTAAGACAACACAATTGAAAGTATAAAAGAGGAAACCCCTATAAGGATAAATTTTGAGGCCATAAAAATTGGAGCATGAAATCTAACAAAATTTTTAAACGGTCAAAATAAATTTAATTGTAAAATAACAAATATATATCTAACTCGATGAAGCCTGTAAACAAAATCCTTTGTTCTTAGTACTGCAAACTACTTGGCACAGCTCCGGTTAAGTCCAAATATATTCCGACAAAGCCAAATCAGTCTAATATAGAGTTAGCTAATGTAAAGCTTACTTAAACAAGCTAGTTACAACATACAGATATAATGTGCCAATGTCATGTCACTTTGTTAGTAAGTGTGCTTAATCTATATATAGTAGTAAAATGCAGTTAAATAACAACTCCGTTTCAAAAAACTCGTCCACTTTTAACTTTTCTCGGTCAAAGTTTGGTCAATTTAACTGAGAAAAATGTTGGACAAGTATTTTGAAACGAGTGAGTACTACGTACCGTGCTCGAACACCGAGATAGACCTGCGGGCGATAAGTTCCCCAGTACAAACTCTCTTTGTGCTCCCCTTGAAACTACACAACACAAATAGCAACAAACTCATAACAAACTAATTAAATTCATAACTAACTAAGTCAATTTATAACAAACTTGGTCAACGACAACTTTCACACACTAAAAAACACACACAAGCTAGAAATTACCATAGGAAGATCCATGAGTTTTGGAGAAGGAAACGGCGTGATAACTCGCTCCATCGGATGATCTTTTGTCGTAAATTTAACAAAACTATAATGCGAGAATTACAAATAGTATTAACGCTTTTTAATTTTATTTAATATTCTGCAAATCAAATTATTATTATTTGAGTTTAGAATAATCGTAGGTTGGTCGCCGTAGGAGTTGACTCTGATTCGTGCTGTTTTTCAGAGTACTATCGTTTTCAAATCCATATAACTTGCCAACAATAAATGAGACTGAAAGTCAAAGTCATTGGGCCGTGAGTATTCTTAATGGATAATTGTCTAAGATCCAATAGAACATTTTGTTTCTGTTTAAAATGTTCAAGGCCCAATTAAAATGTTACCGGGCTGGAAAATGACTTTAATAGGCCTATGATCACGAAAATGACTACTGTGTGTTTTTCTTTTTAAGGAAGCAGTACTACCTCAAGTCTCGATATATAAATAAGAAAATAAGTAAATAAGAAAATACCGGGGATCCCAAAATTTGTCCTCAAAATTTTCCGTATATAATATGCGCTCACGAATTAAGATAAGCATCTATGTATTTGTGTTATTTGATATTTTTAGTATCGAGAAATCTTGTTGAAAAATGCTAATCCCTGAAAGTGTTCTCCCAAATACTGAGTTGTCATCGTGTTATTGACTATTTAATATAAATGTCCATCGTGTATATTAATATAAATTTCATGAATAAAAAATAACACATGTCGTTGGAAAATTTTTTGAAATCATTGTCCGGTATCAAAACTAAAATTACCATATTCTTATCGTGTTAGGATCAGGAAAAAGGTATCTTTTCATATTATTAATTTATCAAAATTCTACTTTATATTTTACGTGATGTGCGTGACATAATGCCTGTATTTGTAAGGTTTAGGCCTGTTCAAAAATCTTGTACTAAAAAAATAAACTGAAACGGAGAACAGTCAACCATTGCTGCTGATGTTTATTATCAACTTATCGCTTTTGATTTGCCTTGCCCGTTGGTATGAATCTTTCAGGCTGCAGCATCACCGTGTCGACCCTTCTTACAATGTAAACACAATTAGACCACAACAAAAATACTAATAAAAATGCATTCACTACAAGCTTATATAACAACACTAGCCAGTAGTTTTATGAAACACATTGTTCATCTGACATGGATCCAACATTGTTAGAGGAAAAAGATCCAAGAGAAAGGAGCTTTCGTAACGAAGATTATAACACTAGAAGGGTGTTCTTAAGGAGCTATCCGCTTCAGTGGGGCGACGACGAAGAAGTTAAGAATGAGGAAAATAAAAGGGAAAGTACTCGGGTGCGAATGAGCAGAGGTGGTAAAGTAAAGAAGATGATTCTGGCAGTTGTTAATTGCGGAGAAGATAGGAGTTTGGTGCTCAGTAGGTTTAAGGACAAGATCAATTTTTATCTTGTAGCTTGTTTTCGTGTTAGTTTTAAAACCACTACTCCTCTCATTTCTCGTTAATGTCTGAACTACTCTTGTTTCAGATCATCAGATGCTTCATGCATCATGCATGTACTGTTAATATCATTTTTTTCAAGTGTGTTTATAAAAAAATGTTCAGCTTTTGTAGAGAACACAATGTTTCTCAGACAACTATGTCTTCTAGTTACTACTCGAGGTCGGTAATGATATTTAATACTTTAATTCAGAAGAAGAAAATTTACAGGTCCTTGTCGAGAAAAATCCAAATGTACTATGTGATAACTGGAGATTATCTTGGTGCAGACAATTCATCGGCTGGAAGGTTGTAAGTGGAATCATCAGTGGTCCAGGAAGTGAATGGATTGTGTGTGTTATTGGACTCTTGACGGAACATCTCCTCCTGCCATTTTTCCCACCTCTCAGCCAAGCCATCACCTTCAAGCATTTTAACAACTTCCGACATTTTGGGACGTTGATTTGGTGAATCTTGTGTGCAGAGCAAAGCTACCTGAATTAACTCTTCCACCTGCTCAGCTACATAGTTACTCTGCATATTTGCGTCAACCAACAATTGCAGATTCTTGTTTATTAGAAGTCCTTTTACCTGAGATTTGAGGGAGAATTAACAGGAATTAATAGATTCTTCATAGGTCAACTCTGGAATGAAAAACAGAACTTGCTTGCATAACAGAGAATCTTAAAATAAAAAAGCAACCACAGAATTCATCATCAGTGTTGTCTGCTAAACCGATGTTGTATTATAACCAAATATTGTACATAAACTAAAATTGAACAAAAAGGGCTGGTTAATGCTTACCCAACCAAGCAACATCACATCATCATCATTGGCAAGGCGAGCAAGATCAAAAGCCCTTCGACCAGTAATAAGCTCAAGAAGCATGATCCCATAGCCAAAACAATCAGTCTTCTCTGAAGACTTTCCTGTGGATAGATACTCTGGTGCTATGTGTCCGACAGTTCCACGTACAGCAGTGGTAACATGAGTATCCTTGCTGTCCATCAGTTTAGCCAGCCCAAAGTCCCCCACAACTGCTTCAAACTCTTCATCTAATAATATATTTGCAGCTTTGACATCACGGTGAATGATCTTGGGATCACAATGATCATGCAGATAAGCAAGTCCTCTTGCAGATCCAAGTGCGATTCTCTGCCTTATTGGCCAATCTACTGGAGGCTGTGACTCGCTTCTCTCTGTTGTAATACATCAATTTAGCTCATCAGAATGCCACTATGGAACATGTCATTAAGGTCAAATCAGTCCTCCTATCTTTTTCCCTATTAAGGGGTCACCCACTGCGTTTTCATAATTAACTGCAAGAGATTCTTAGAGGTTTCCTTTCCACAGTAATATAGATATTAATCACCATGCAACCAAATTTATGATTTTAAAAAAATATTAAGTTCATTTTCATATTCTAACTTTGCAAGTCATACATTAGTGTTTATCTTAGGTGAGAACTTTGGCACCTATCAGAAACATAAAATTATATTGAATAGACATATTTTATGTATAGAGAACAATGTTCTAAATTCTAGATATCCCGAGGTTGCCAATTTGAGGACTGGTACCTCTTAAACATGCTGCAACACTTCCGTTTGACATATATGGATAAACAAGCAAGCGTTCGGTTGGTGTCATACAAAAGCCTCGCAACTGAAGTAGATGTCGGTGAACAGCCATGCTAATCATCTCAATTTCTGTTTGAAACTGCAATTCCCCTCCTTGTGTCCGTTCTTCTTTGAGTCTTTTTACAGCCACTAGCGTTCCATCAGCTAAGCGACCTTTGTAAACCTTGCCAAAACCACCTCTGCCTAAAATATTTTTGTTACTAAAATTATCTGTTGCAACTTGCAGCTCACGAAGAGGAAACCGCTTGAGTTGCCCTAGATGAACTTCTGTGTCTTCTTCAGCTGCAAGAGCAACAAGTGTGTGAAATATTATTCTTTAAAACACTATAATGATCAGCTTATGCTAATTTCAGATACACAAACCTGGTACATTAAAAAATTGATCGCGTCTCTTCTTTTTTGACCACCAAGCAAACACAATTAAAGAACCGGCAAAGAGCAGCACAAAACCACCAGCAACTCCACCGACAATAGCTCCAGTTGCAACGTTGACAGCTGAAAATGACATTGCCAATCAAAAAGGCTGAAATGACATATATGAAAAGAGTAATCTTTTGTAATTCTCAACTTATTTCATGCCTCAACATTGGTGCCTAAAAATTGGCTAAATTTCGATTCCCCGAAATTTATAAAATTGAGTTGATACTTAATAGTATGCAATTTAGAAGAACAGGCAACAATTGAACCCAATGAGGCAAGCCAGTTGCTAAATATATGAAAGTGTTAAGTTTCTAGGGACTCGGATTCTGTAAGGGCACAAAAATGTAGACCAAGGGATTATGGATCTTTTTCCCTTGTAAGAATCTAAGTGTTCCCAAGTGAATTAATATAAACTTAGTATACAGTGCAGGGAGGATACACCTCAAGGGGTAAGATAAGTGGCAGAACATTGAGGAATACCTAAAGATTGCTGGGTTAAAAAAATTAGTTACTGTGTCAGACAAGTCACAGGTACATGAGCACTATCAGGATAAACCGAGGAATATTATTCCAATTAAAGGAAGAAAATTTTAAGACCCATTATTCTCGGTAACGATAACGATTAAAGATTAAAGACAATATCCAAACCTTGAGGAGATGCAGGTGGAATTAAAGATGGGGGAGAAACTGGAGGATTAACGAGACTGTTACCAGCAAAACTGAAAGCCAGAAAGGTGCAATTAGCATAATATATTAAATTTATCATATTACACTACCAGCAGAAAGTATAACTATAGATGTGCCTGATGGGAGTAAAAAGGCTGAAGGATCCATTGAGTGGAATTGTCCCGGTAAGATGATTGTGCGAAAGATCACTGCATTTTACATGACAAGATGGTAGCATATCATTGAGCTCTTGTCATGATTTCTTATAATTGATTGAGCAAAAGATCAACTGGTACTTACAGGACTTTCAGTGACGAGATTGAAGTCAAAGAATAAGGTATAGTTCCTGTCAAAGTGTTGTTGTTCAGTCTCCTATCCTTGCAAAGTTGGGAAACAGATCAGCCACATTTATGCTTCATATATCATTGCAATAGTTATCTATACACAAAATTTCTCAGAGCTAATCATATTGATTCACTTTACGATAAAATTGTTTATCAAAAACACAAGTTCTTGTTGGCATTAATTTTAAGTTTCAGTTTATAAGGAATCTTAGGTTTCCCTGGACATAACAAAAAATCTGTATGATGATCACTTTGTACAAGAAGTAGCTTTAAAAGAAAAAATTATAAATAGACTGAGATGTTGTGAGATGTTTAAAGTGTACAGGAATTGCAGATTCTGAAGCTTCCTTAACGTGTCTGGAATCGGACCATTCAATTTGTTTTGGTAAAGATCCAAGCTGAGCAAGTTTGTTAAGTTCCCTAACTCATCAGGAATCCTTCCACTTATGTTGTTACCATAAAGTTCCCTGTCATAAAAGAAGCCACCCAAAACATGTCAGCAAGCATATTAAACAGACTGGATGCTGTAAAAGAAGAAATTAACTTACTACTAAAGAGAATTATCAGAAATCAAAGATCAATGCTAGAAATTCACCCTAAAGGGCACTCAATTAATTTGCAGACCAAATGTATGGCTTACAAGTATTGCAAATTCGAAAGCTGACCAAGCAGTGGAACCAGTTCACCAGATAGGTCTGCATTTCCAAGATCGCTACAATAGACAAAAACAACTGTCACAATTTGCTGCGAATATCCAAAAAATTGCAAAAACACAATAGCAAGCTACTCAAAAAAATGGTTATTATGTGGCTTACACTCTTATAACACCTTTCTCATTGTTGCAAGTAACATGAAACCAAGTACAAGGATCCGCAATTGCATCCCAACTTTGCAGAACATTGTTAGAATCGACTAAATTATTCTTCAGTTCATACAAAACATCGCCTGTCTTACAGAAACGAATCAATCATTAAAGTAATATCGTTTCCCTACTAGCTACTTATCAACTCCAAACAACTCAATTGTGCCACAACATTATCGCAACACAATGAAGAACTATCGATTACATTCTTATATCTTACACGAAGTCGATTAACCTAAGTTTGTCATAATATGGCATCATTAAAAACAGAAACTGGATATTCAGGCAAGCAATGAAGTTAAAATTTTAGCTCATGTACCTTCTGCAGTGCTGGAAACAACTGAAAACTGATTAAGCACCAGAATGAAACAGAAAACAGAATGGATCAACAAAACCAACTGATCAATCACCATTCAAGAAAGCTTAAGATTAGAGTATATACTTCATCTGCTCATAAATTTTCTGGGTCGTTGCATTCTGCATGGAGTCAATGGTGCTTTCCTTTGGGAGTTTAACATTATTATAAGTTCCACGATTTCTATATTTTGACTTTACTTAAAGATATTTGTGACCATAAATAATTATCAGTTTTTATGTGCTGATAGGCACGTAATAAGCAGGAAACTTATAAAATTGGACTAATTTTATTGGTGGAGTTTTTGTGAATGCGGGTTTCACTATTATTTAAAAAAGGAACCGATGTTTAAAATTAAGAACTTCGGCGCTTATTACGTACCCCAGAAAATTCGAATAATTATTTAGAGAAACTATCAACAATAAATAATTATTTATTTTAAATGTTATTAATTCATCATTATTAAAATGCTAATCAATTTTAATATTAAAGTTTATAAATAATATTTATTTAGAATAAATTACAAAGTGATAATTATATTTTAAACCGAGTTTTAAAAAAAATTATCAAATTTTCACGTTTGCAGATTAAGAATCAATTTTTGTTTTCGGCTTAAAAAAAATGATTCAATATTCATTAACCTCAATAAGAACCCTTATTTGAAATGTGAAAATAAAATTTGACCATTTTTCTAAAAAATATTGTTTTCGTCTTTAAAAAAAACGATTCCAACTATTTTTTTGACTAATATGACTTATAGCCTTACAACAAATGAGTATCTGTTCTCAGAAATTTTCGTGGTGAGCCATGTTCTCAGAAATTCTCGCGGTAAGTCAGAGTTGACCTGAATGAAAGCCCTAATGTGAAAAAGTGTTGTAATTTACTCATTTATTTATCAAAATTCCGAAAAAATTAATAAACCGAAAGTAAATTTGAAGATAACGAACACATCATGTCGAAATGGAGTGGGAAAAATAAACAAACCAGGACCAGTGAAACTCAACTCACCAACGTTGTAATGATAAGTGCAACAACACAATCAACAAACCCAACTGGATCAATCTCAACTCAACTAATCAGTTAGTGTAATAATAATGGTGGCATGTCTTTCATGCTTCCCAGAATCATTACCAAGACAAAACACAAACTTAATCAGTTCTCCTATAATCTTTACTTCTGAAGATGCCATTTCTTTAATTCACACTTGTCAAGACTTTAAACACTTGAAACAGATTCATGGCAAGTTAATATGCACTGGTCTATCTCAAGACCAAGGAGTTGTGACTAATTTGCTGCGTTATTGCTCGTCTTATGGGAAAATGGAGTATGCACGCCATGTGTTTGATAAAATGTCTAGCAGACCAAAGACATTTATGTGGAATGTTATGATTAGGGGGTTTTCTGTAAATGGTAGGAATAGTGAGGCTGTGGGGTTTTATAATCGAATGGTGAGGGAAGGAGTGGAGTTTGATAAGTTTACGTTTCCGTTTGTTGTTAAGGCGTGTGAGGGGTTGGGGAAAGGGAAAGAGGTGCATATGATGGCGGTGAAATGTGGGTTTGATGGAGATTTGTATTTTCAAAATTGTTTGATGGATTTTTATTTTAAGTACGGTGAGGTTTGTTATGGGAGGAAGGTTTTTGATAAGATGCGGGTGAGGAATGTGGTGTCGTGGACGACTGTGATTGCGGGGTATGTGGTTTGTAAGGAATTGGATGTTGCTAGGGGTTTGTTTGAGGAAATGCCGGTAAGGAATGTGGTTTCTTGGACGGTGATTATTGATGGGTGTGCGAGGAATGGGAGGCCGCAAGAGGCGTTTGATTTGTTTTGGAGAATGCAGTTAGAGAATGTGAAGCCGAATGAATTTACGTTGGTTAGTTTGTTGATAGCGTGTACGGAATTAGGGAGCTTGAAGTTGGGTACTTGGGTTCATGAATTTGCTTTGAAGTGTGGTTTTAAAGTTGGAACTTATCTTGGCACTGCTCTTATAGACATGTATAGTAAATGTGGTAGTCTGGAGGATGCCAAGAAGGTGTTTAATGAAATGGAACGGAAGAGCTTAGCAACATGGAATTCGATGATCACTAGTTTGGGCGTCCATGGATGTGGAGAGGAAGCCCTTTCCTTGTTTACAGATATGGAGATGGCTAATGTACAGCCAGATGCAATCACTTTTGTAGGTGTATTAAGTGCATGTATACATTTAAATAATGTAGAAATTGGTGGGAAGCTATTTGATTATATGAAGGAGCGTTATGGTATAGAACCCATTCAAGAACATTACTCTTGCATGCTTGAGTTACATAACCGTGAAAGCATGATAGAAGAAGCATATATGATTGAGTAATGCCGTGTGTAGCTTATTATTATGTCACTATTGGATGCTTTCGGATGACCTTTCTCACAAGAGAAAAGATACCACCAGCTTTACTAGATGTGATATCAAACATTTCGACACCTGATAGAAAACAATCAGCTTATAAAGATGACAGCGGACAATTTATTACTCGAGCAGGTATCTTATAGCTGATGTTTGTTGAGGCTTGTAAATCTGTAGTCAAATCATATAAAATTACATCATATTCTTTTATAAATATATACAGTGAAATTTTAAACCTTACGTGTTTTATTGAAGTACATCTATTGTAGATATTGCATCTGCTCTGCTCATACTGTAGACTCGGCTCCATTTTTTTCATTGTATCCAACACTTAACCATGAGTCAAAAGGAATTGCAATTTGTTTATAAACTCATATATGAGAAGATGTCTTCGGCTTTTTTCTTCTTTTTCCTTTAATAGACTTCTAGACCTAGACATCTAACCCTGATATGAATTATGAGCTATAAGTCATTAGTTTCAAAAAGAAAAGTTGGACTTCATAGATAAAGTCATAAAGATATAGTGGAAACCTAGGATGAGACTTACTAAAGTGATATATCAATTTGTCAGTTTGGGGTTATGCAACACATTATCTAATGGGGAACTGAGAAGTGAGAACATCTCTCTTAGGTCCTAGATTATCTGCACATGGAGATCGACATCCTGTTGAGGAATGCCCATAATGGTAGCTTCATCGAAATACTTGTTGATGCAGACGTCCTTGCGCATTTGCTCCGACCCTTTCTGCACCTTGTTGCGGCCTTGAACTTATATAGGCCAGATGTTAATTATTTCATATTTTTTTGAACTTATATATTTTTTTAATTATTAGTATGTAAACATAGTAGTATGTTAGTAATAATGTGTGAACTCTTATAGTAATCAGTATTGCGTTTAAAACTATAGATGGTGTATATTAATCTGTTATTAGTTGCTCTTTTCTTTCCATTGAAGTATGGAGACTCTTATCAAAAGTTTAGATAACTGAAAAACAATTGATTTGAAGGAGAGTAGAGACTTGACATGTATAAAATATAAATGTTGAAAAGATATCAGGAACATGTTGAAGTTCAAGATATATTATTGGAGAAGGTAATGCTGTGACTTGTGAAGTTAGTTTGTATAGAGAAAACTATTAATATTACCTTATAAAACAGTTACAGGGACACAAGAAAAGCATATTTTTTGGCTTCACTCTTTTAACTTGCATCTTACTTTTATTGTTACTGTAAGTTTGCTAATATGCTTAATCTTCACTGTTGGCACAGGTTTCACTTTTTCTGACCCAAAAAGTTTACTTTTTCTCCTTAAAGAAATCATCTGAGGTATTACAAATGTACGATTTCACATCATATACAAACAATCTTCCTTCTTTCTCTTAACTCTTGTATTATTCACATGAACAAGAAAAGCATCTAGCTTACAATTTTAAATGGTATTCTCCTGTATCATTTTTCTTCGAACACTATAAATATTGGACCTGTCCACCTGGGGCTTTTTATCTTCGGCCTCTAGATCTGCTCATAGTTGCAACAATAAATTAAGCTGTGTAGTTCTATAATTCTTCATCATTGGATTCAGGTAAGCAGTTTCATTCATGTATGTTGGTATACTCGTAGCAAGTAGTTTGTTAGGTATTATATGTTAATGTAACCGAGTCTCCTAAATCAAATAAAAATTCTGTTTCAGCCACTAATATTCTCTGCTTCTGGTTATTAGTTGGACTTTTTGGTTTAAATAACTGAAAAAGACTAGTGTTACTGTTATACTTATTTACTTTCTCGGGTTTTTTTTCTTGAAAATGATCATTTAGTTCAAAAAAAGAAAGTAATATATGACATCTGCATAACTCATAGGCAGTGATAATTTGCCTTTAATATGTACAGTCGCAAATGGTAATGGAATACATCAAACGATTTCTTCAACTACTTAAATGCATATGGCAACAAAGAGGCATTAATTTCAGAAGAAAAGGATACAATGTGGAGCTTGAAGCAATGAATGAACATCCAATGAAGGCATTTGGATGGGCAAGCAGAGATCAAGCTGGTTTACTTTCTCCATTCAAGTTCTCCAGAAGGGCTACGGGCATTAAAGATGTGACTTTCAAGGTCTTGTATTGCGGAATCTGTCATACAGATCTTCATATGATAAAAAATGAGTGGGGATCATCCAAATATCCTCTTGTTCCAGGTCATGAGGTTGTTGGGATAGTAACAAAAGTTGGTAAAAAGGTTCAGAAATGCAAGGTTGGGGACAAAGTAGGCGTTGGTTGTATGGTTGGATCATGTAGAACATGTGCTGATTGTAAGAACAATCTTGAAAATTACTGTTCTAAAATGATTCTCACTTATGGCTCAACTTATTTGGATGGATCCACCACTTATGGAGGTTACTCTGATAGTATGGTTGTAGACGAGCACTTTGTGATTCGCTGGCCTGACAGTCTGCCTCTTGATTGTGGTGCTCCGCTTTTATGTGCAGGTATCACAACTTATAGCCCCTTGAAATATTTTGGACTTAATAAGCCTGGAATGCATATCGGTGTTGTGGGTTTGGGCGGTTTAGGCCATGTAGCCGTGAAATTTGCAAAGGCTTTTGGCGCTAAAGTGACGGTGATCAGTACCTCCCCCAGCAAACAGAAAGAAGCCATTGAGAATCTGGGTGCTGATTCGTTTTTAGTTAGTTGTAACGAGGAACAAATGCAGGCGGCAAAGGGGACAATGGATGGGATTCTTGATACTGTTTCTGCTGTACATCCATTGTTGCCATTGCTTGAGCTGTTAAAGAATCATGGGAAGCTTGTATTAGTTGGGGTACCTGCTACACCTCTTGAGTTGCCGGTGTATCCTCTGATCTCGGGAAGGAAGATAGTGGCTGGAAGTGGTATCGGGGGCTTAAAGGAGACGCAGGAAATGATTGACTTTGCAGCAAAGCACAAGATAACTGCTGAAGTTGAGGTTATTTCAATGGATTATGTGAATACAGCAATGGAGCGACTGGCAAAAGGTGATGTTAAGTATCGTTTTGTAATTGACGTTGGGAACACTTTGAAAGCAAACAGTTCAGATTCCTGATACCTTTTCAGTTGGCTGCAAAGTACGCCTAGTCGGTGTCTTAATTATGTATTATAAGTATTCAAAAAATAAAACACTGTGAAATGTTCTGTTTCTGCTGGTGACTGGTGAGTTATCCATGTCTATATTGTTGTAACTTTGAACTATTATTGCAAGTACATGAATAAATTTTTAACGTAAGCTACAGTCTACACTACTTTCAGTTTTTCTACAGAATTGTGCTCATAGTGTTAATCTGGAATTTTTATAAACTCTAGATACTGGAATTGTGCTCATGCTACATGTTAAGATGTTGAAGATATAACTCTAGATAAAAATCTGATATGTTAACATCTCTGTTTTTAAATTATTACTGCAACAATGGGAACATAAGGTCCAGATTCCAGATTTTAGAATCTGAGTCGGTAATATGTATCTGGTGGAAGGGTTTTGAATATTCAGGTTTCTAATAATAGATAGCAAGGCCAAAATCCGGCTACTGAAAGACAAAGTAGGCGTCGAAAGTATGGCTAGATCTTGTAGAACATGTGTTAATGGTAAAAACAATCTTGAGAATTACTATCTTAAAATGCTTCTCACACATGATCAGCTTACTAGAATGAATCCACACTTAAAGGTGGTTACTCTGATATTATGGTGATCGACGAGCATTCTGTGATTCACCGGCCCAAAAGTTAGCCTATTGATAGTAGTGCTCCTCTTCTATGTGATGGTATCACAACTAACAGCGCCTTGAAATATTTTGTACAATAAACCTGGAATGTATGTTGGTGTAGTGAGTTTAGGTAGTTTAGGCCATGTAGCTCCGAAATTTGCAGAGGCTTTTGGCGCTGAAGTGATATTGATTGTACCTTTCCCAACAAACCGAAAGAAGCCAATGAGAATCAGGGTGCTGATTCATTGATCTTAAGTATCATTTTGTGATTGATGTTGGGAACACTTTGAAAGCAGACAGTACAGATTCTCGATTTTCAGTTGCGCGTGAAGTGCTCCTAGTAATGTCTCGAGTCCGTGTTACAATGTTCTGTTTCTGATGGTGTGCTATCCATGTCTGTGTTGTAATAGCCTTGAACTATTATTGAAGTACATGAATAAATATTTTATGTTAGACTGGTTCTACAGACTTGTGCTCATGGTGTTAACATGTTATTTGTAAATACCCTACTTGGTACATGTTAAGATGTATGACTGGATATACAAGAATCTAATAGGTTAACACTACTATTTCCAAACAAATACTACAATGATGGATTTAGCCAAGAGTAATGACTGCAACAAACTATAATAGAATTTGAACTTAACAAAACGGAATCATGGAGAACTAAGATCCAAATTTAGAATCCAGGTTGTTAATATGTATCAAAATAGAGAGCAAGGCCAACATCTGGCTCCCGTAAAATAAGGAATGCTAGAAGCTTTGGAGGCTGGGCTCGAAAGAATCCAGAAGTCTTAAGGTCTAACTTTCTCAAGATTTTCAGAGACTATCTTCATCCTTGGTCGAATTTCAGGATCCTCGTCAGTACATGCAAGAGCTATATGAAATACTGCCAGTACTTCCTTCTTGGCATGCACTTCTTTCAGCAATAATGGATCTACCATATCTGTTAGTGGGTTTTCATCATCAGACCCTTTTTTTGCCCATTTCACTAGATTAAGAACCTCAGTAGAAGTGGATGCAGCTGCAGGTGAAAGCTCTGAAGACTTTCCTGTTAAAAGTTCAAGCAAGACAACTCCAAATGAGTAGACATCCCATTTTTGGGTAGGTTTGTTACTGGAAAACCGAGCCTCCGGTGCACGATAGTTGTTGGCTTGCTCCGAATTAAGTGACTTCATGTAGGGGAACGCTCCACCAATCAAGCCACCAGTGGAAGGGTTGTTTCCAGTGATTCCAATCAGCCGGTTGAGGCCAAAATCGGAGATGTATGGCTGGAATTCATTGTCAAGGAGAATATTAGATGGTTTGATGTTTCCATGGACAAATTTTCTTGGACTACATTCATGGAGGTAGGCCAATCCCCTGGCAATGCCTTTCGCAATCCTTAGCCTGGTTGGCCAAGAGAGGCTTAGTGATGGCTGACCATATCTTCCTGTGAATAAAATTATGATTAGTTTTTTTGGTTGATGCAAAATGCAATGACATTCAAATGAACAAAAATGCACACTCATCAATCATCATGATGAGAGACAACATAAATTTTATGCCAACAATAACCTCATGAAAGCATAATGATAATGTTACTTGATTGAGAGGCATTGCCACCTCTTTTAATCTCTTGTATCCCTTAACATCTTGGCTGTCTAAAAATTGTACATGCAAGACATAATTTGTAATACTTGAGGAGTCATCATCCAACCCTACTGATTATGTTATCAACAGTTCTCCCAATACAAACTTTGATATCCCCCTAACTGGCACATAAGAATGTTAAATAAACTATGAATCCTTTCTACTAAGAATGTTAAATATACTATGAGTCCTTTCTACTGAACTCAACTTTTCTATCTCTGCAGAGACATGAATCAAATTAAAGCTAACATTAATATACTTGGAAATTCAAAACATCAATATGGGGAACAAAATAACAACTAATTCATGAACAGAAAGAACATACCATGCAGAGCAGAAACCAAGTTGCCATTGCAAATAAAATCACTAATGACAAGTTTCTCATCAGGTGCCCAATAATATGCTCTCAACTTCACAACATTCGGATGCTTCACTCTCCCGATAGACTGAATCTCCGCCACAAACTCCTTGTGCCTCTCTTCACCGCCTTCTCCCAACCTCCTAACCGCCACAGGCACACCGCTGCCTAACACAACCTTGTACACAATTCCCAATCTGCTCTTCCCCAACACATAAGCTGATGCTCTCAGAAGCTCATCCAATTCTATACTAAACCCTTTATCAATAGCCACAAGATCTCCTTCTCCTCCTCCTCCGCCTTTTTCTGGCTCAGCTTCTGAATCACTACCACTCGAAAACCCACCAAAAATACAAGGGAAAGAGCACAAAGAATTTCTCTCATTACCGCCAAGTTTCCCATTCCCAGTGCAGCTACAACCATGACAATTCCGCTTCCTCCAGTACACAAAAATAATAACTAATCCAATAAACGCCACTCCAACAGCATCAGCCAACGAAATCAACACGATCAAACCGAAGCTTACACCTTTTTCCCCATTCTCATCATCATTCCATGGCGAAAAACTCTGATCTCCTGACGAATTTTCAGCACTAATACTATTTTCATCACATGTTTTCCGTAATGGAAAACCACATAAATCTGGATTGTTTAAGAAAGCCTTCTGACCTTGATTCGAAAATGATCCTACTTTCGGTATTTCACCACTCAATTCATTACTCCTAAGATCAAAATTCACTGTTAGCGGTAAATTCCCTAAAGAATCCGGAATATTGCCTGAAAAATTATTAAAAGACATATTTAAAGTTCCCGACAGTGATTTTAACTCGCCTATATCCTCCGGAATTTTTCCAGTAAAATAATTCTCCGAGAGGTCTAGCTGAACTAAGCTCACCATCTCCGGGAATATTCCAGCTGGAATCTCGCCAGAAAACTCATTTCCAGCCAGGATCAGCTGCTGTAATTTTCTGCATTCTCTCAATTCTTTCGGAAGTGAACTCGAAAGCCCATTTTTCGAAAGATCAAGTTTCTGAAGCATCGGAAGACTACAAATTCCCGGAGGTAAACTTCCAGATAAATTGTTACTACGTAAAATAATACTATGTAGTGATGTTGCATTAAAGAGCTGATCAGGAACCGAGCCGTAAAAATTATTCCCACCAAAATTTATTCGTCTCAGATAAGCCAGTGATCCAAGCTCCGAAGGAATGTAGCCTGAAATATTCATGCCGGGGATGGAAATTACAACAACATGTAATTCACCAGAAACGTTAGAGCAGGAAATGCCAGTCCAGTTACACGCGTCAGAGTCGTTCTCATTCCAGTCTGAGAAAATAGTGTTGCCATTGTCGATAGCGGATTTTAATGACAGGAGTGTAAGGCCATCAGAGGAAAGTGAGTTTGCGGAATGAAAATGGTTGTGTAGATGAGTTAATAACATGGTACAGAGAAAAACAGACTGTTTGATCATTGTGCTAAGATGTTTTAACACAACAAAATTTGAAATAAATGAGTGTGTGCATTGATATAAAATGAATGGTTAGTTTTAGTGAGTTCTTAAGACAAGCTTTTAGGCTTGTACATCAAACTGTGTGAGTGTGTGGTGGAGGAAGGTGGTGGTGGAGATTTTTGTAGGTGAAAGGGAGATTAGTTAGTTGGAGTGGGAGTTGGTTATTTATGAGAGCAAGACAAACTCTTTATATGGTGGTTAAAGTTTTGAATTATTTACCCTCCAATTTTAATTTTATTTTTTTTCAAAATTAATGGAAGATAATTAGTAATTTACGGTGATTATGATGTGATTCATATGTTTTAGTAGAAAAGTGTGTGTTGATGCACAATACAGCAACATGGTTTTGTCAGTGTGTGTGATGACTTTGAATGATGGATTCTTGAATGTATTGTAATTGCTTCTAATACACTTTTGCTTCACTCTTGGTATACTTAAACTAGGTTTTAATTGTCTAGTAGGATAATGATGTAGATTAAGAGTTTTAGGCTCTGTTTGGGAGTGCCATTAAAAATTGCCGTGTGATTAGAAAAAGTGCTGGTGAAAAAAGTGATGTTTTAAAAATCATATGACTGTTTGGTAATATTTTTTATATGCATATGTTTTGATGTAAAAAATTAAATAAAATGATGCTTCCGAGATTTGATGGTGAAATCAGCATCTGCTTCCTGCAAAAGCTGAAAAACAGTTTTTTTCAAAAGCATGAGGGGACTTGCTTTCTCTAACAGCACTTTTAGACCAAAAGCACTTTTCAGAAAAACAGCTTTTAAATTTTACCAAATAGTTTTTTAGCTATTTTTCAGCGAAAAGCTGGTGTTGCTGTCTACAACAGCAATGTCAAACACACCCTTAGTTTGTTAAGAATGATGTTGCACAATGGTGATTTCTTAATTCATACGGCTTTAATTTTAGCATAATCAATTTGAGTTCCTTAGCTGGTTTCATGTTCTTTTTATTGGTTTAATTCTTCCAAATTGTGCTATAATGAGGATTATGATATCTTCAACCTTAATGATGATGATTACTACATATAAGTTTCAATTATGAAAACATGCTTCCAAGCTAAATTTACCAGAAGAAGAAAGGACAGACTGTATTGCATGCTATAACATACTAATCCCAGAGTCTTGTGTTCTTCCTGGCTTTCGCAGCAACAGCGACCTAACAAGACTGCTTCTAACAGTATTACTCCCTTAGTCCCCTGAATAGTATACATTATACATTGGGGGACAGGGTCTCGGCACAATGCGTCTCGGCACGCATTGTAACGCTCATTTATATCATAGCTCCATAAAGTATTTTTTTAAAAAAAAATCTTCTAAATAAAATTTAACATATGAAGTTTAATTCAAAAAAAGAAAATTCTAAAAATAAATTACAAATGCATACTTTATATTCGTCTTAAAATGCATGCCGAACATTGAAAAAAACATATATACAAATAAGAGGGACGGAAGGAGTAATTACTTTGTAAGATACATGCTAACCAGGTATCTACGATACTTCTCTACAATAATTCAAATGAAAAAACAAAAGGGTATCTAAATTACTTCTCTTCAGTACTTTCATATAAAAAGCAGACAACAAAACTCCATGATACCTTCTAAAGGATTTTCAGATAAATACTGTAAAAACTGCCATGGTGTCTCCTAATATTTGTTACTTGCTGAAGATAACATGGTTAATACCATCAATACTGTAAAAATTGCAATAGTGTCTCCTAATATTAGTTAGTTACTGAAGATAGCATGGTTAATACCATCTTGAGACGAAAATAATCATACATTTCCAAGGACAGCTTAAAACACAGAGTTTCGCCGTTGAAACCATAAGAATTTCAAAACGTATCAAATAAGATAAATACTAAATCAAGTTTTACGACAGCAGTGCCACATGAAGATTCGAAGTTATAATGTTTAGTACTAGTACATACGAACTCGGTTACTTAAAGATCTAACAATCATTCAACATTACATGCATGCAATCTCTCAAGCAATAGAAACTTCAGTCATTTCCTGTTCAACAACAGCTGGTTCAACAGGATAATACTTGTAGTGCAATTCTCCAACATCATCCCCAGACAATTTCTTCCATCCATCCGGACCAACATAATAAACTGATAAATAACACCATAAATTAGACAAATACTTGTGTTTCAGTAATAGAAACAATAAGAACAGAAACAAACTACTAAACTAGGGCTGAGAGAGGGAAAGTCACAGCTTACCACTAGCAGTACCACCACTGGCTCCATCACGGAATGTTGCATGGTAAATAGATCTTCGAGCCAATTCTGCAGCCTCCTCTATTGTCATGTCATAGCGGTACCTATCAAAGTAATTGCCAAAAAGAGTAGCCATATGGTAAGATTCCAGAAAATTGCTGTATCCAAAACAAAACTTGCAGTTCACATAGTGATCAGCGAAAAAGTGAAGACAATAAAAAATATGGCATTTCAACTGAGGACTAACAAAAATGAGGATAACTAAATGCAGCCATATCATCAATGCCCATCCAAAACAACAATACTAAGGACTAAGGTAGCATGTCATATTTGGTCATGTGAATGGGGCACAAGATACAGAAGGCAACTAAGAAAATGGAAACAAAGATAACAACTAACAAGTAATCTTTTTTCCTTTTTGACCCGTACAAAAAGCAGTTAAAAACCATAAACAAAATTACACGTTAAAGCATGACCCGTACCCGCTATCCAGTACACCATAAGCATATGGAGAGCCAGATCCAACAGAGAACCTGTTTCCCTTGAGCCTTCCTCCTTCACTATCCACATAATAAAGACCAGGGCCCTATATAGTATACACCAACAAATAAAGGGAGTAAGTTATGTGCCACATAATAAATATCACATTCACAATTGAACAATTAATCATCATTACCTTTTCATCCCAACCTGCAATCATCGTTCCAACTGACAACCCCATACCACGATAGGAATACAGAATATTTGCCAGCAATTTTGAAGCACCAGTAACCGAAATTCTTCGTTTATTTGCCAATTCATGCAAACGGCACTGTGTATACAATCAACTAATCGTTAGCATTTGTATGGAAGATAACCAAAGGTTAAAAGCAATAAAAATAACAGATCTCTATTCAAAAAACAGGGGCCTCACCACTCATTACATTCTTTAACTTCAACTAAAAGTCCTAACAAAAAATTGGTTTACTTCGTCAATGACATTGGCAATACAATAATCAAAGTCTTCACAATACAACCAAGGTAAGCTCTCTCTTCATGTGTATGTTTACATGCATGCAAGATTATACCTTCATTGTACGCCTAGGAAACAGCCATATTAGCATGTGATTTAAACTTAAAATTAGTTAAATATGTTAATGCGAAAATCACTTCTTATCCAAGCGAAGTTGATACATCTCTTATTATATTGAAAATTTAGTGTCTAGCTAGAGAGACTACACCTTCAAATTTCAAATCACAGATTGAATTCAGAGAAGTCAAAATTATTTGGTTTAGAGCAAGAATACGAGCTTTAGTTAATGAATTATGTATATCTTGATCAGAGGCTTTCTTCCTCATAGTGGACAATATCCATGGTCTCCCTTGAGAATATTTAATTGTTCACCGTGTGTGTCTATGTGTGCAGTTTCAGCAGTTGTGACAAACATTAAAAATTAACAATTAAGAAAAACATTAACAATTATAAAAACCAACTGAACTAAGATGGACAAAAACAACAATTAAAAATAAAGCAAAAGAAGATTAACTACAGAAACAATGCAATGACATTAGACAAATGTTATAAAGAAAAAAGAAACTAGTGGCAGGAAACATGGCACAGAAAAACAAAGCATGGACTTAAAAGTCTACCAGGCCTTAAATAAAATGAAAAGAAATTAGAAATGGGCTAGACACTAGTTTATGGGCCAGGGAATTCTACGGGCCAAATAAAAATTTAATCCTAATCTGCTAAACAAACAACTAACGGGACCTAATCAAATTATTATGAAAATGGTATCTTAAATATACTAATTAAAGCAACTAAAATTTTAATTAACTAGCACTTAATGCAGTAACAAAAATTGATTATCAGGTGTTAAAAACTATTAACTAATTACAGACCAAAAAAAATATTATGGGCCTCATTGGAAATGGGTTTTGGGCCAGAAACAAGTAAACATGAATATGGCTAGTTGTTGAAACGGGTATATAAATCTACAAACAAGCGGCAAGGAAATAGACATAAAAACATACACTAGTAATAATAATTAGAAATTATTAGAGTGGTGATTAAAACAATGATTAACATGATTAAACAGTAACTAAATTTTATAAAATTAAGTATACGAAAGGGAGGTTAAGAAGTTAACATCGACAAAGGTAACAAAAGAGGAAATCCAACTCGAGGGCAAGTAAAGATAATTTAAATTATAAGTAAAATGATTAGTTAATAATATAAGCAATACGGGTTAACCAAATCTAAGCGTTAGGTGAATGACTCATATTTTAAGAAAGAAAAGGTAACCAGGCAACTTGACAGAGTCAGACTATGAATATAGTGGACAAAAATAAAATTAACATTACAATAAAACAAACATGACCTTAATTAGTAAACTAACGAAAAAAAAAGTAATGAAAGCATGCTGAAGAATGAAAATCAAAGGAGTCAAATTGCTACCGGAATATAAATAAAACGGAAACACATAAATTACTGAGAAGATTTATCAAGCAACTAATTATGTAATTAATTTACAGATCCGAGCACAACACCTCATAAGCTATTTACACCTTGAATACATTACCTTAATACCCAGATTTCTGTGCCAAAATTGGCAATCAGCAGCACCTCCAGCCATAGTACCAAGCATGTGGGGATTGATTTCAATGATTTTCTTCACTGATTGTGATGCTGTTAAGAAAGAAAGGTACAATGTAAATGCCACATGAATTGTATATTATGTCGCATGCACATATATCCATATCATTTAGAGTTTGCAATGGCACTTCTGATCAAAGCTGTATATTATTTTCCCACCGACTAAAAGTAGTATACATCCTACGCTCAAAATTAGAAGTAATATACAATCCAATAGAGAAAAATACATACATATGTAGCCTCCCATGCTAGCACGGGAATCTGCAGCTACGATAACACCCTCCTTGAAAATAAAGGCTAGAGTGGTCGTTCCCTTAGCTGGTTTCACCATCTGGATCGCTTCTTTCTGAAACCCGTCAAACTAAAGCCAAAAAATAACCATGTAAGCAACAATTCCATAATGATTATTGACACAATTTCCAAATGTGAATCAAAATTATTAAACTCACATCAAGTGTGTCGGGCAGCTGGAATGAAGGAGTGCTTGCAAAACTCCCACACAGGTCAGAGTCTTCTCCACAGAATGATGCAGACGACTCAAGCCCGCTGAAATCAATCTTCATTTTCTTAACCTATAATTACACAAATATATCAGACCCTTCTGTTTCTTTTTCCTTTAATACAAAACATATATACATCAACAACACAAACAAAAAAACGAAACCTATACTCATCTGCAATTGTATTATCATCCACAAGATATCTCAAAACCTTTACATAAAGAAAATACATGCAAGGTGCATCAGGTCCAATCACTTCCAAAAGCATATTATTAATGACAACTACAGACAAGCATCATCGCTTCATATTCATTATTTCAAAGTAACGAATCTGTCTCATATATTGCTACAATAACAATCCAATCCTACAACTAAGAAGTACAACCAGCAGTCCATAATCATCAAGCAAACACACAGAACATACATATAGAATATATCGAAACCTTCAACATAAAGAAAAATGCGTGCACCAGGTCCAATCACTTCCGAAAGCATATTATAAAATCACAACCACAAACAAGCATCATTTCCTCTTACTTAATCATTACAAAACGACAAATTGTCTCGTATATTGCTACCGTATATTCAATCCCTACAGCTAAAAGTACAACCGGCAGTCCAACATCATCACGCAAACACACACAACATACATATAGAATATATCGAAACCTTTAACATAAACAAAAATACGTGCATCACGTCTAATCACTTCCCAAAGCAT
>PHNY01080547.1:0-10586 GCA_003724115.2 Anethum foeniculum
GGTTAAAAAATATTTCAAACTCCTTTCCTTTATAACTTAGAATTCATTTTCTACTCAAAATATGTTAAAAATATTTTAATTATCAACATTTGAAATTACGAAATTCTAAGAAAATTAGAAAAATAGATTGAGACGATCTTAGAGCGCCACCTAACCTCCAGCGTATCCTCCTTTATATATATATTGATTGCTGTTAAATTTTGAAATATAATTTAAATAATTTTTGATGATGTTTTGGGTTACTTTTCATTAAGCGGTAAAGAAACAACTGTTTTTAGGGCGAGGGGCATGCTTTTTTAAAAAATTACTTGCGGTTAAAAACCGTATTTAGAAAATTTGTTTTTGAAATTTACTCCTCTGTACATTTCAATTCTTATCATTTTCTATTTTGGATGTCCCATCCAATTTTTTACATTTCAAAACTTTCCCAAAATAGTAAAGTTTTAATAATTTAAAAACTTTAATGGACCCACTTCTTCCTACTAACTTTCACTATTTTTCTAATCAATTACTCCCTCCGTTTCAAAATACATGTCCACTTTTAAAAAATCACAAGAAAAGTGGATGTTGTTAAATTAATTGCATTAGTTGACTAAAATATGTGGAGTAAGATTAATTTTCGAAATATAAATAGAAGATATGTGATGTAGAGTTAATTTTGGAAATACAAATTTGTATTGAAAGTTTAAGTGGACAACTAAATTGAAACAAATTTTTCTTTTAAAAATGGACATGTATTTTGAAACGGAGGGAGTACTTAAATATTAATAGGTCACACCACTTTACCCACTTTTCTTACACTTTCTAATACTTTACTCTTATTTCTTGGTCTCCGTGTCAAATCCAAATGATAACAATTCATTTGGACGGAGGGAGTATTAAACAGGTTTTAACTTTTCAAGAAAAAACTACTATTGTTACGGCACTAATGCTAGATAGGCAATTTTAAAGCATCTCCAATAAGGGGTGTTTGCAAAATACGAAAACATGCCAACTCACTAATTTTTTTTTTATTTTCTCTTCCTTCCATGTTAAATAAAATAACCCACAGAAAGGCACAACTTTTACAGAAGCTAAGAAAATGGTTTCAGACTTACAAATTTGTAGGCTTTGTGGATGGTTGATGGAAGATAAATTCAGATAGGCTCATCAAAGTAGGAATAGAAGGTTATATTCTCAACAACATAGGCTTAGTATGCTACTATTTCTCAGGCCCAAGTACAGCTTCCAACCCTCTAGAAGTTGAACTAGAAGCCTTGTCATTTTTTTGCAACGCTATCGAACTCAAAACAGTTGGAAAGGAGGATATAATTATAGCATTAGACTCCTTGGAATTGATTTCTCAAATCAAATCATGGAAGAGGCAGTTCCAACTACACGACACACACAACATTACTTTTAAAGACTTCGTGTTTATAAATGTTACACATATATGTAGAGCTTTGAACAAAAGGGCAAATATGTTTGCAAAGGAGGGGAGTGTACGCATTAAAACCATAGCAGCATGGTGCAGCCATTTGTAAAGCAAATGAAATTTCTCTCAATGGTATGTGGATAGAAAGAACTTAACAGACAAGAAAATCAATTGCTTATCAAAACTCGGGAGATTTTCATAATCATTTCTGCACAAATAAGATATATCCACAAGGTATTAACTATTCGAGCAATTTTTCCCGTTTTTTACGCTCATAATCAGTGGTGGGAACCTCCAGTGGGTACAACACACACACTCCTTTACCTTTATCCTCTTTATAAATAGACAGCATTTCTTCTCATTATTCTCACCCCTCCTACTAACCATCAAACACCATAAATACGGCACATCAATGGATACCACCGCCAGTAGGAACTATCAAAATCAACGTACATGGTTCAAGCTCGAGATTGGTATCAGTTCATGGTTTTCACATGGTATAGGAGCAGTCTACCGCAACTCTGATGGTGCTCTCAAATACCTAACTGTTGGTGTCATTCTGGAACTCTCTCCTTCGGGTAATCATCTCTGGGCTATCTTCATCTCTCAGGAGGGCCTTCAAACTAGGTTATCGTGATATTATTCTGGAGACTGACAACATGGAAGCATTTAACATCATCAAAAACTTCCCTCTGGGAACCCTTACTATAGTGTTTGATATAGCCAACCAGATCGATATCCGTCTTAGGGATGTAAGGTGGTTTTGTATAATATCATACGTCATCCCTCCACGTAACAAGGTTGCTAGGTTTCTCGCTCGCTTGGGAAGGAAAGTTTGTTATGGCCTTTACACACTTGACAGGCCAATTGGAGGTGTGGAGAACTCCTTGACTGGGACATGCGAATGGGTCTCGATGACCCAAGTTACCAGGATATTCTCATCCCATCAGGGGTAGAAAGCTCAGAATCTTTTAATAAAGCGATTCTGCTTTCAGATGAAATCCACACACTGGGTTTAGGTCAGGTAAATGGCCCAATTTTAGTGGTCTTTGAAAGGGAAGTGGATGCGAACAACAACGTGGAGGAGATAATGATGGAGGAAGCTTTTCAGGGAAGAATAGCGGCGATAGATGGCTACATCTTCGCTGGAGATATCCCAAGGTCTTAGAAAATGTTAATCGTGATAACATCCAATGCAGTGCAGGAGGGCTTAGTTGCAATATGCATAGTAGTAGGGTTTAATATCGGGGCTTAATATCGGCTGATTTTTAGTTCTGTCAGCATTATGTAACACTATCTTATTTTCAAAGTTAGGGTAGACGGGGTCTTCTAGTTACTTTATTCAGTGGGTTTAGGTTAATAAATTGGAGTTCCACAACTCTTGTACCAGTGTCTATATGTAACCTCCTTATTATTATATAAACCTTTTGTTTAGCAAAAAAAAAAATCTTTTATTTATTTATTTATATAATCTTTTATGTGTAATATATATACATTCTAGTATAAGTATGGATTTTAGCTATTTAAAGGGGTGTCAAGATGGTCCCAAAAGTTGACAACTTCTCCCGGCACTTTTTGAGCACCCTAATCTCTCCAATGACAAGGCACCTAAAAGCAACTCCAATAAGGGTGTCAAGAGTGGTGTCAAATCCTATGTGGCATGGCACTCTTGGATGCCTTCCTATTTGAGTGATGAGGGTGTCTAAGGGGTGCCAAGACAATTTGCCAACTTTTGACACCCTCTTGGCACCTCCTCTAAATGAAAAAAAAGTTGGCAACTTGTCTTGGCACCTCCTCTAAATGAAAAAAACTTAACTTCTTGTTATAAATGTGTATATAGTCCATACCCATAATACTATATCTATTTTTTTATAATTTGTTTTGGGACCATCTAGGCACCTTATATGAGGTGTGAACTTGAAGGGTGCTAAATATGATATAAATGAAGTCACAAATAAAATATTATTATTTATAATGTGTTGGACATGGTTGGCACCCCTCAAGGGTACTTCTATTGGAGATGCTCTAAAGCACTTACCACATAGATGTTGGCACTATTGCAAGTACTCCTGTTAGAGATGCTCTTGTTATATTGATTATATTTTTTCGGACCACTATTATATTTAAGGGCTTTTTTCAAAAATACAAAATTTTAAATTCTTTTTTGCAAAAATAAGTTTTTTAAAATTTTTATTCACAAAAGTATGATTTTTCAAACTTTACAAAAATACGATTTTGCAACCCATACAATCTTGAATTCAACCACATGCAACCAAAAAAAAATTCAATTAATTTTCAGAAAACGCAAATAAAGTTGCATATCTGGTTGTTTTTTGTTGCAGACCATATTTTTGTAAATATTTTCAAAAGATAATAACATCGCAAAAAACTTTAAAAAATTAGTATTTTTAATAATTTACCTAATTTAATTATAATTAATTATTATCTTACCTAAGCATTTTACTTATTTTACTTATACTCTTTTTTTATGTATACTAATAATTATTACATTGAGTGAATTATTTTTATCATATAATAATTACAAAATAGAATAGTATATAAAAATAATGAGCAACTCTATTTTCAACTTGCCTGTTTTGCTCTTCATAAAAATGGAGAACCAAATACTTTTGGTACAAACACAAATACAAACAAAGATAAATAAACTGAGCCAAATTCTTAATTTATCATATCTCAATTCACTTAAAATTGTAGAACTTCAAATCTATTCATCCAGAAATTTTGTTTTATTTTCGCTTATTAATAATTTAAAATTTCCATGAACATACTCTCCAACCCGTGAACATTTCTCATAATTGACCTACTGTACATAAACATTGATGAATATTATTCACAAGATCCTATTCACGAAAATCTCGATTTAAAAACTTATTATATCAGATAAGTATATAATTATTTTTATGAGTTTTGATTGTTGTTTCTTTAATAAGCACAAAATATGTTATAATTACATTTGCACTACATAAATTTAAATTCAAATATAAAAAATAATTAAATTTATCATGTATTCCACCTGACACCATGTTGTAATGAAATGCAGCTCATTTATAAATTTAACTTCGAAATTGTATTAAACTAATAAAAAAATTTCAAGCCGCCGCCTCAAAACAGTCTCCTTCTCACGGGGTTTTCATCGGTTTGTCCGGTGGAAAGTCTCAAACCCTTTAATTTATTTTATTTTGTTTTATTTATTTCAATAATCTTTCCTTCAGGGAAAAATATTTACCAATTTAGTTTGTTTGGTTTGGTTTTCTTGAATCTCACTACCGAAACTTGAGTTTTCTTTCATCTTGAATTCAAGCGAAATATATCGGATTCGAGGGTGAAACGATTATCTTTTATTAAGTTTCATTTTTCAGATCTAAAATTTTATTTAGAATTTCAGTTTGTTTTCTCTCATTTGTGAGAGTGTGTTTGTTCTCTCCTTTATTGTAAGTGCTGGGTCTGATTTGGTGAATAAAGTTTATACAGGAATATATTTATGGTTGATAGCTCAAACGCATTGTGATTGTGATGAAACAGTTACATGTAAATATATTTTTTTCAGCCTATCGCTTGATGGTCTCCGCACGAAGACCGGCGATTTGATCCATTTTATGTTTGTTCGACTCGATCATTTGTGTAGATGCCGTATGGCTTTTCGTTATTAAATTAAGGGCATGTTTGGCTCGTCAAGTAAGTTGGCTTATCGACTTATAAGCCCGTAAGTACTTGTCGACGAGTGTTTGTCAGCCCAATTTATAAGTTGAATTTACAACTTATAAGCTGATAAGTTGAATGTTGGTGATGATGTACTTTTTCTCAATTTATTTTGATTTTTTATTTTTTTATTAACTTTAATTTTTAAATTATGTTTTAAACTGTTAATTTAACTTATAACTCACAAACTAAAATAATTATATTTAAACATTATTTATTTTAGTTCATTTAAGTAAAAAAAATTCTGAAATATACCAAACACTTGTATAACTTATAAGTATTTATCTACTTACCACTTATAAGTCACTTGTTCATTTTAAGTCATAAGTTACATATTTTAAGATTTCCCAAACGGTCACTAAATCTACTGTTCTTCAAAAAAACTTCGAAATTGTATTTATATTCAACATATTTATAAATTGAACCAAATGTGAATCATACTAATGAAATGTTTGTAAGAAAATTGGTTTATGTGGTAATGTAAAAAATTTAAATTCTCATGAATTACCATTAAGCGACTAACTATGTCTTACTTTGTAAAATTGTACTTTTCTATATTTCAAATTTTTAATTTATTAAATAAGAAAAATTCTCATAAATTACCACGAACCGACAAGCTATGTCTTGCCTTGTAAAATTTTAGTTTTCTTTACTTGATAAATTTAATTTATTAAATACGAACAACTATCGTTCATCGTCATCATAAAAAATATCGTCTAATTCAGACCAAGTCAATAGTCAGTCATCTACAGATACAAACAGTAGACTATTTGTCGACTGATAAGGCTGATAACTGAACTTTTTTCAGAAAAAATAAATTTTTATTAACACAAAACAATTGAAATCCAAAAAAAATAAAAATCAAACGCACTCACGCCAGAGAAGTTGGCAAAAGTGAAGTGCTTTGAACTTTGAAGATGCATCCAACGGAATTGCGGGAGCCGAAAGCATTTGCAACTTGCAATTTACAAATCATATTGACGCCGAAAAGCTCAGACTCAAATTTATTCACACGAAAATGTTTGGAAGAGAAAAAGAGAAAATTGTTCGCACATTAATTTTGTTTTCATCGATGGAGTAATAAGACATAATATTTTATGCTAGCAAATAATTTCTGCCAAGCACGGATCGAGATTAAATATTAATATTAAAAAATTAAATTTAATAAATTATTGAAAATAAATATAATAAACATCTATATAAATATGAATATTTAAATATATAATTACAGGAAACGAACTCCGGGTCAGACGAAAAAGGCTTAATTTAAATAAATATTTTGTATAATAATTAATAATGTAATTGAATGAAATTAAATCCAAATTCCAGTGATAATCAAAATTGAATATTTTGATATTGTTGTGTTTCTGTGTCTAGAGTATATATATATACACCTGGACGACTCCAAATCATGTACCTTACCTTCTCTTATTTTATTTCATTTCATTTCAAGATTGTATATTCATGTAACAATATAAAATATCCTTCTAATATCTCCAACTTTGTTAATGGCTTCTAAATACACAAACAAATATATTAACGCTATAGAGCTTAAATGTGATTTGACACAAACAGAAGTAGCTGGTGAATTTTTTGAGTTGAACTAGATCATTTGTGAAAATAATGAACTAGACTGGAATTTAAACTACAGACATTTTAAAACTAAATTTGGTCCAATCGATTTCGATCAAAATAAGTACGTACAAATTTAAGCAGAATCAACCAAGTCTAATTCATCAACTCGTTCACTCCAATCTGTTCTTAATTTTATGCATATTTGTATAGATTATTTAAGTACTATCTTCTGTCCCCTCAATATTTTTTGATTATTTAAGTACTCAGAGAAATCATCAAGAATATGCAGCACAAACTATGGAGCCACTGTGCAGTTTAACTAGACCAATAATCTGTAAGGAACTACAGTATATAGTTACACCCCAACCACAAGTACAGGAACTAGATAGACCAACATGATACTATTACTAGCAGTGTACCTTTGGTAAAGAAAATGACTTCAGTCTGTCTAGATATAGAGTTTTTCCTGCAAGTTTGAGCACTTTACAGGAAAATAATATGAAGCATACCAACAAGTACATGATGCAAAATAAGATAATCAAGTACTGTCTGCTGCTTCTGCTTCTTCACATGAAATGAAGGAGAGAATCAAATATCATCTTTATACAAAGGACAATACATAATTACATATTGGTTGCATGCATGATGAACACAAATAATGAAGATGTGCAACAGTGCAAGTGCAACGAAATACTAGTACTTCATTTGTCATCCTGAATGTAGAATGAAAAGAATTCATACATTTTATTATCTTAGCACTTGAGCTTAGTTATTGTCAAATGATCTAAGGTCGGGCGTCATTACACGTGGAGCGAATATAAGCCTGGCCTTATGCCGCAACAACCTTGCTTGCGCTAAAATAAAATTGGAAAAAAAAACCTATTCCCCAAGCACTGCCTCCATAAGATTGCTTACAAATATTTTTCCTAACAATATCTAATGGTAGAGGGAGTTGACATAATGCACACTAACATTGCTAAGAAGGATGAAAGTTTTCCCAGAATCAAAGCATCCTATAGTAACTGCACAAGTTTATTACCGTCAACCAAGGTACCAAGATATCTAACATAAGGCGAATTAGATTTCGGGCCTAATTTGTTCCCTAGAATGTGAGTATGTGACTAACCTTATATGTGCATTGACTAATTCTGAGACGAGATTATTTAGATAAGATGATATGGTAAACTAGTTAGACCAGGTGCATTATACAAGAGAGGAACAGAAGCGGTTTCAAGAGAGGTGGAATCTTATGTGTTCTAGAAGAGCCGTAATAAGAGAATATAAACCCCTTGTTCAATTAGTTTTGTTGACTTGTTAAAATTGCAAAATTTCAACATTCGAATCCATAAACATATATTTCAACAGTAGATGATATGAACATTTAAGACTGCAATCAATGTCGTGTATAGAACTATATGACTCATCAAACACAATCCTACAACTTGTCACCTTAGTTTGGCATCAATGGCCCCTCCATCTAACTCACAACACTTGATACCCCAGTCACCAGCCACAAATGAGTTGTTAACATACCAAGTCAAAGTGAATCACTATTTCAGAAACCAACCATATGACAAAAAACACAATAATGTGACACAATAGCATACAGTCTTAATCTATCCTATTTTCAACCAACTTGAAGCTGTAAGGCTGAATTAACGAAAATACAGATGAATCTAGCTCTAGGATTAGCTTCCCTTTCTCTTTCTTAGCCTCACTATCAGACCCAAATAATATAGGAAGCTTATGTTCATTGTAATCATAATGCATGCATAATTAAGTATCATTAATATACAAAAACACAACTTCAAATAAAAGGAAGGTAAGACACAGATAAAGAATCCAAAGGATGTACATGCTTACCATCAAATGGTCATTAAGCCTTCCCAGCACAGATGATTAATTCGATCACGATTGATTTAATTAAATCCGCTCCTGCACTACTTGCAATGCAACAACTAATAATAGCACATTAATGAAATCAAAGATTAAATATAATGTACCAAATCACATAAGCTAAAGAAACACATAACTGAAAGACCTACAGAAAATGCAATCCACAACCATTGCAAAAGGTTACATCTACCTCATAATCAGTTCCTAAAGTACAAGATGTTCGAACAATATCCTAATCAGTTGTGAATTAAACTCTTTGATTCTACCTAGTAAGAGGACGGGGGACGCGGTGGTGGTGTCCAAAACACATCAGGATGCATCTGACCATTCTGTAACATATTAGGCGGTAAGCTATACATTGCCACTGGTGCTGCTGGAGCATCCTGATCACTAGCCATACCATGAGACTGAGCTGAATTTCCACCACCACTTTGTCCAGCATTCCCAGCTTGCATTCCACCTTCACCAACCACTGGCGCCTCCTCTTCCAAAGGCAAGCGCTCATAAGTTGTCTTCATAAACGTAGCAGCAATAACCATAACCGGACCCGAAGCAACCAATGCACCCACAACAGTTCCACCCACAACCTGCCCCTGACCACCAGCTAAATAAACAGTCAATCCATTCGCTTGAGGCGGTGATGGAGCAGGCAAATAAGCACCCGAAAGCGACAAGATCTCAAATCTTCCCTGTAGAGTAATAACACCACCAGGAGCAGCTGGTTGTCGAAGAGTCACATTATTAACAATACCACTACCACTAAGCACAGAAACCCCAACAAGGCGGCGTTGAGCAAAGTTAGCAATACACTCAGCAACATCACTTCCATTACTAATTTCCAAAACATGACTTCTTAAAGCATTAGGGCTATCTTTAGTTATAACAACAGGAGGTTTAGGCTTGTTTTTGGAACCTGGGGGTCTGCCTCTGGGACGACGACTACCAGAGCTACCAAGATCAGAAATGACAAGAGCACCACCAATATTACCCATCTGATCCATCTCTTGATGCTCCTCATGCTCTTGTTTCCTCTCATCATCACTTTCTTGTTTAAGAGTATGGGTTTTAGGATTGCTCCCACTACTGTTTGTAGCTGTGTTCTCCATCAATTCTTGATCTTCTCTTCTGCCTCCAAGCCTATTCAATCCACTTTTATCTCCTTCTTCTTCACACATCGGGTTCATCGCCACGTTCCCTGTCCACCACCTGTTAGCCATTAATTAAAACTCTCTCTCTCTCTCTCTCTCTCTCAATCTCTCTCTAATGTCTCTCTCTAATATATCTCCTACTATATCTCTTCTCTCTCTAAAATCTAAAATCTCAAATCTCAAATCTCTCTCTCTCTGGAATCCTCTCTATCTTGACAAAACCAAAGTCTTACACCACAATAAATGCAAATATTTGAGTAGGCTATACTGGTGCTACTGCAGCTATATTTTCTCTGCTTTGAAGAGACAAGACAACTTTTGTACATAAATAGACCTTAAAATTATCCTTATCTCTGCGTCCCTTGGCCTTTTGTCTGTTTTCTATACTTTATAAAGTAAAAATCTAAATGATAAAAATCCCACCCCCAAATCCAACAGATTTCAATATAGATTTACCTATTATACCAAAATCTTGACAAAACCCTAAAAAATCAAAAACCCCCAGATCTCAATATTTCACATTTTTACACAAAAAAACAAAAACCCACCTAGTTTAAATGACAAAAATAAGTTACACCCCCCAAAGAAAATGGTGTAATAGTGTCTAGTCCTTTTTATTGCTCTAGTCAAACAAACTACATGGAACTTACGGGCCGTTTGGCAAAACTGCTTTCTACTTATAAGTAACTTATTTTTTTTTAAAATTTCATATTTTTGAATTTTTTTTCAAATATAAATATTTATTATATGAATTGAAAATCAGATCTTATTTTTAAAATGAAAAATAAGTTACTTATTTTCAGAAAAAGTACATATACATGTACTTTTTCTGA
>PHNY01080633.1:0-11747 GCA_003724115.2 Anethum foeniculum
GAATTCTATAATATATAATTCATTTTCTAATTAAATTCGTTTCATTTCGATGAGGCGCGCGCCTCGCCTCGCGCCTCATCGCCTAGGCTCCAAGGGACCCTAGCGCCTCGGTGCGCATCTCACCTTTAAAGGAGCAGAAGTTGCGAGAGTAGAGTATGGACAACATGATACATAATAAAATAATTTGGTGCAGAACTACCTGAATACTGGATTCTTCATCACAAATACGGGATATAATTACAATGCAAGCATTAGTAAATTCTGAGAAATTTGGATTTGCAGTGCACATATCCCTTATAATTTTGATGGCTCGTTTCCGCACGCTCACTCCAGTATCTTTTATTCTCTCAGCAACCTTCTCGAAATACTAAAAAAGCACAAGCAGAGAGTGAAGAAAAAATTATTATAGCGGAACCCAGTATATGAGGATGTACAATCCAAATCAATACCTTTACACCAACATCAGGATGTGAGGTAATATAGCGACCAACAAGTTCAAGAGATACTTCTCTAACTGATATAGATGAATCACAGAACCTGTCTTCGACTGCCGATTGGACATGCTTATCACGCAAAACTTCTGGATCAGCTTCAACAATAATACTAACCTGCTCTCATGAAACAAGGGAAACATGATGCCAAGTACATCAAATTTCTAGCAAAAAATAGTAATTAATACTGTAACAACTGGTCTTGTAATGCTTGAAGGGACTAGAAAGTTGAGCACACTCTACTTACTGCTCTTAATGCCTTGGCACGAATCACAGGAGAGTTCTCCCTTAAACTTGCCTGTAATCAAGCAAGCAGTACATATTAGCAGGAACATTATGTACTGGTAATCAAGATGCAACAGAAAATAAACTGACCAGAAGCATTTGAAGGATTTTATCAAACCCTCTGGAGAAAGAATTGTTTTGACCCATGGCTAAAGTCATCTTTTTTACTGAATTCCTTTTCAATACAGAAGAAACAGTCCTGCAGTCTCGCACAAGTGCTCTTGATTTCAGTCGAGCAAGAAAGAAGAGTAACTTTTGTTGGCAAGTCAGGTCGTCTTTGTACCACGAGCAAAGATAAAACCTGCACATTAATAATCAGCATGTTCAGCAAAAATAGCCAACCGGGCTCAAAATCCTGGAGGTGTTTTGTTTTACTAAAACACTAATTTATTAATGTGCAAAAGAACAGGTCTTGACATGTGAATATCCTGGAAAAATAGTAAGGTCCACTAAAAATGCACACCAGCGGGTAATGAGATGCATATCAACTGAAGCACCAGCATCCTGGAGATAATTCAAAAGCATCTGCTGAACAATCTCCATCTTGCTAGGGGGTTCAAAAGCTTCAGTCCTCTTTTTGCCATCATTCTTGCACTCTGATTTACAGTACGATTGTAATGCAAGAAGTTGGTCTCTGCAAGCACAAAACTGACAGTCCCAGCTGCCGACAGATATTTCATCTTCTCTTAATTCTATGCACTCTGCATGAAATAATCTCCGACAGCCTTGACATACAACTAAAGATTTCCCAGTCTTTGCACCCAAGCAAACAGAACATGCATCTTTCGGATAGCTCTGACTCGTATCATCATTCATAAACTCTTTCACAATCCAAAAATTTTCCCTCCTACATAGAACAGCATCCTGTTTTAACCTGGCAGCAACTGTACCAAGGAGTTCAATTGTCATCGAACGAGCAGCAATATCCTTGGATTTTAAACCAGCATTCTGAAGTAGTAGCACGCAAAGCACCTGCAAGCAACTACATCTTAGTAAACTAAAAAATAATATGCATTTACAGGCAAGTCAACCAGACGGCTGATACCTCCAGAATAAGAGCCGAAGCTGGATACTCAGGCAAATTCAGTGTCATCAACAAATCAGCTACAAGATTATCAATCATGTTTCTCAGCTCTGCAGCATCATGACTTTTTGTACTAGTAAATCTCTGAAGAACTCGAGTCCAGAAAAGACAACATGCATCTGTGACAGCCTCATGACACTTGCTAGGGTAAGAGGCATCAATTGAAGGCTCAAGAAGGAATGAAGTGCTATCAGACTCCCTTAAAGCATCAGGAAGGTTGGCACTACAATGAACCAACTGAATCAATAGAGCAGTTACCATTTGAATCTGCTTCTGCTCATCATCAGGTAGATGATAATGTCTTGGTGGTCGCTTTGTCATCGGCAACTTTAATAGCAACAGCACTACCTCATCGATCACATACGTTCGATGCTGTGGGTATGAATAGAATATCTACAAAACCACAACCAAGTGCTAAGCAATATAGAAGAAAAGAGACCTTAATAAAGAAGTTACAAGTATACAAATACAAAAGTAATACATATCCATACCCCGCAGATTAAACTGAGTGCTTTCAGCTGCAGCAATTGGATATTATCCACCAAGAACGTTGAGAAGCTTGTCTTTACCAATTGAAAAATGCAACTATCTGAAAGTCGCTCAATTGTCAACAAGTCTTTCAAAAGACCAAGAATAATACACAGTTTTTGATCTACAGTATTCACAATGGCAGAAACTCTACATTAAAAAAAAAAAAAAAAGTAGTTAGATTTATGATAAAACTAAATTCTTTTAATGATATCTACAGAATATGCATGTCAATATCTCCACCTGTTCACAACTGATTTCCTCACTTTTACACTCTTAGAGGTACGCCTTCTCTTACTCGCAGAACCAAAATCAGTATCAGGATCTTCAACTTCATCTGTTCATGCAAAAAGAATGAAACTATTCATAGATAAGAGGAAAATATAGGATCTAAACAATGGAAATTGTAGTTCATCTATTGCTGAATAGCCTAATTGATGCCCTTTAAGTTCAGTCATGCAAAGCACAGAATGAGGAACCCATTGTCAACACACTAGATAGTAGACTAACCTTCAAAGTTCCCATTTTCACTTGGTCTGTGCAGCGCACGATAAGCTGGATCACATGCTGACATGATGTCCATCATTTGATATTTAGAAAATTCCAGTATTCTCTCTATCATCTAGAAAATGTTAAACATTTTAGAACCTAACAGCATATCATCAATATTATGCATCATAATTCAGCTAAAACATTCACCCAAAACTTAAGATACCAGTTGCATATTTTACTACAAACAACAATACTGAGCACAGATGCGTACCTCTTCATTGTAGAGCTTCTTTGGCATGCCGCTATTAGCCATTACCAGTAGAGCTGCGTGAATGGACTCTAGAGCAACGGATACTGATGATAGAACTTCTGCATCTGCCTGAAATATAACAATTTATAGGTAAGAGAGAACAGTATGATGCAATATAATATACTAGAACAATTAGGTCAATCTACTCAAAATTTGTTTTAAGCAACTTGATGCTCGAATACTAGAAAGTTAATGAATAGGAATTTAGCAGGAGTTAGACCGAGTAGCTTACAGACAATAAATGATGTATTATAATATATTGATATTCGTCAGTGAAGATATAGATGACACAATTTAAAAATTCTAAGCATGTGCATCTAAGGAAAGTAAATCGTCTAGAACGGTTGGTATAATAGAGATATTCAGCATAAGGAAAGTGAAGAACTGAAATATTATTGAAATGTATAAGCTAAACTCCTGCTCAATTGTTAAAAAATACTCTTACTATCTGCCATAAACTGCAGTTGCTTTAAATAACCATTACAAAATATTAAAACTCTGAAATCTTCGGATATGCCCCTAGGCTTGTACAGAAAACCCGCCTCAGTAATATATAGATTCAACACACATTTGAACAATTCTAAGCAATGTGCATCTGAAGCGCACGTGAATCGCCTAGCAATAAAACCAGTATACTAATAATGGATTTTATGTTGATCTCTCCACTATACAGCTTGCAGAATCTTTGTTACCTGAACTCGGGTGGAAGTTTCCAATACAGATACGTGTCCAAGAGTCGGACTTGGTAAAATTTTTAGAATATATAGATATATACATATATATATATATATATTCATAAATCTCTATGTGTGTGTGTTGCGCTGACGTCAGTGTTTGAATGTCCATAACAATGTCTGAGTGTCCACATGGGCACTTGATCCAAAATGGAGAGTCGGGTAACACAGTGTTGGATTCTTCCTATATTTAAAAGCCTATTGAAATTATAGCAGCTAAACTCCTGACCACATAAAAAATTTCTCACACACACTGCACTAAACTCCACGAGCTTCAAATTCTTTAAAAGAAAACTACTAAAAATAACAAAACTTTTATATCGTCGTACAATTTTCTAGTCTTGCAATAAGAACCCACCTCATTTTACACTCTAATAGTAGTCACTTATTTATTACACTTATACAATCAAAATCAATATATCTAAACTAAAATTAAAAGAAAGAATCGGAACTAACTACACTAACTATACAAGTATAGAACACCCAATCAGAATATTATGACTATAACTTGTAGAACAAGATAAACATATTCCAAGCACAGCAAAAAATTCTGTGTCACGAGAACGCTGTTCTAATAAGAAATTTAGCGAAAGGGCTCCCTATCTGATAAAGACTTGTCAAGAATGTTGTACTAATAAACGAAGAGAGAAAAGGCTCTTAGCCTGATCAAGTAATAAACTAATAAACAAGAGAGAAAGGGTTTGTATATTACTCTTTATTAAAACACGAAAGGCCCTATCAATGTACAACATTATAGTACCATATTTTTGGTTACTTACAACATTTATAATATTAATATGTATTTCAAAAATTACAATATCATATTCTCTAATATACATAAGATAATTCTACACTACACTATATTAAATTATTAGCCATAAATGGCTTGATATAATTGAAAATTATATTTTTTTATAAATACATCAAATATTATATATAATTTAAATTAACATAATTTATTTTTTATTAAAACCATACTGTTTTTCACACGAGTAACACCTCGCTATAATCAGTTAAAGTGCATGATAGACTTGAATGCAAAAGGTGCCTACTTTATTAAATAAAATCAGAATAAATCAAGAAATAAAGGAATCAGACACGTTACGGTTACATCAAAAAAGGAAAACAACAAATAGCTGAGAACATTAGACAAACATGGCATCAAATCATACAATAAGATACTCATCCGCTAAAGGATGAGTATGGAGGTCTTTCCTTTGGACAGAGAGGGAGAGATCATAAAAGAAATATAAGATGCAAAACTTATTAAGGAATGATTTTTGCCAGTACAAAACTGGGAAGACAATAGAAAGATAGAAAAATGCATTGAAAGCTTATGAAACTAAAGATGGAAATGATTACTCTAAAAAATTCATGTAGCAAATGGAAAGGTGAAATTTAACTACGTGTTGTTCATATATCAGAGACACAGACTCCAAAACATGGAGTCAAAGGAACTCCTATTGGTGAAGTTTATTATTAAAATGGGTAAAAAGATTACAAAAAATAGTGTTGGACAATGCACAATTGACCACTGAACTTCTGGTACTTGGATCTCTACATCAAAAATGAAAAAGATACGGAGATCCTTAATCGACCTCACCTCAAACTTCTACAGTGACCTGCGAGGCAAATATTGAAAAGCCAATCTGTTTGAAGGGGATCAGCCAACGGTCACTATTACATGTTGAGTTAAAAAAGACAAAGCTTGTATCGTCCAGTGGCCTGGGGGACTGATACTGGAGACATACTTTGAAGGAGAACAAGAGCATAAAGAGGGTATCACACTACACTTATTTATATCAATATAACTCCAATAGATATTTCAATTTAGTTAAAAAACTAGCAGATCATTAGACCTTGTAATCAAGACGAATTAACATTTACAAACATCAAATACTGGATGTCTATTATTGAGCTGAAGAATATTGTAAAACAATTTATTTACTTGGCAGATTTTGTTTTGCATGACAGCAGATGCCGGTGATGAGAAAATTGTGTAATACACTATATATGACTATGTGGTCCCATTAACGCATTTAGCAATTGGGATAACGTCTTTGCGACGTGTGAAGCTAGCTATTTGCCAATAAAAAATTAGGTACTTGTAGCTTTTCTCACATAGATAGAGGCACAAGGCATCGAGGCAACTGAGATATTTATAATTTTTTTACTTTTCCTTTAATGTGACACAATTTTCTCAATGAAAATGGAGGTTAAATACACCAATCAGAAACGAACAATTCCTGAATTAAAAGTATGTGAAGTATATAGCTCTATATAATAACCAAACGCTGAATGAATAGTATTACGATATTCTCGAAGGGCAGCAAACAAAGAGAATTTAATAGCTTACGCTGGTACAACAAACAACAAGAGTCATACACTACATGCATAAGGTCCCAAAGATTCATTCTGCATCAACTTGGACACAAGTTTATATTGTTCACTGAAGAATGAAGCGGAAGTACTGACTTTGATTACAGCCACGAGTAGCAGAGATCGACAAACATGAATACAGATTGCTGAAAATTGTGTGATACAGTCTACATTCTATATCTTCATTGCAAATACTACTACTCATTCATATACACATATACATATATATATATATATATATATAGTTTATATGGTAGCAAGGCAAAAAGTATCCAGTCAATATATCTCAGCTCTTGTGTGCAGTGCATGTCTACAACAAGAAGGATATATTTACAAAAACGTAAACTTACACGTTCGCATTCATTAATTGATAGACCCTCTGCTCGATGAATCTGGTGATCTAAAACCCTTAAGGTTCTCACAAGAATATCTACAGGAACCAAATGCAGGAAGTTCTTCGCTCTGATGGAAACAATGTCATTGACAAGTCCTCTGATATCAGAAAGAGGTAACGGTAACCATTCCGATTCTTCCCGATCATCATCGTTTATTTCTGCACGACCACACAAATTCTCCAAACACGCACAAAAATCCCCAATTGCAGCATCTAGACCAACAGAAATCAACTTAATTACAGCAATTAGACATAGTAATGGTATAATGAAGTAATCATAAACTGTACAACCTTGAATGGCTGTGGCATCAGGAATACTTGTAATATCAGTTCCCTTCTTCTTGACCTTTTGTTTCCTAGAAGAAGTCAAAATCTTGTCCTGCAATTATTTCTTAAAATCAGGCGTAACAACTATATTCCTAATTGTTAAAACGGAATAAGTATAGAAAGTTAGAAACAAACGTAGTTATTATGGTTATTTTGTGTTCCATTAGTGTCTTTTTGGGCTTGATTTGCTGTAGGCAAATCCTGCTGGAACGTATCATCTTCAATGATCTTACGATTATAAAGATGCTCCTTGTCATGACTTGAAACACCTGAACAAACCACTAGGCAGTAAGCAATGTAATGGTAAAAGTATTATAACATTATTCGTATTACCAACAAAAAAGTACATATGCATTATTTTCAAAACAGTTGATATACATATTTAACTATTTAAGTAAGGGTGTAGCATGAGGCAATAAATTTTTAAATATTACCGTAATTTTTTAAAAATTTATTAATGTTAGGCAATAATTTATATAAATATGAAACTATATGCCATACATTATCATGTCAAAGTTTTTAAAAATATCAAAACATTGAAAAATATTTGTAAAATAACGGTCAAAGTTCAGTTGATTTAACTGCACCATAGTCAAAAAGGACATTTATATAGGAACGGATGAAGTATAGATAAAGAGAGTCTTAAGTTACGCAAAGAGCACGCGAAGCCAAAAACCAATGCAAACTACAAATATTAAAAAATTCAATATGGACACCTCTTGTATAAAGAAAAAAAGAAGAAGAGTAACTAACTCTACCTGTACATACAATAACAACAGGGTATGTCAATTTTAGTGACCATACCATAAATACTAATGTGGAAGAATATAATCCTTACACATAATACAAACACATACAGTTAGTCTTATTGGACTTTATTTACCTGGCAAATGGGACTCAAACGCTTCCGAGTTGCATCGAAGAACCTCATCATGGAGGTCCATAGGTCCAACAGAGCCATAATGTTTTGAGCTTGGGTCTCCCTTGAGATTCCTGCAACTTAAAGCACCGCATATAAAACAAACAAATATATACATAAATATCCTGTAATTAAAGCACCGCATATAAAACAAATAATATATATTATCACCTTCCATACGAGGTGATTAGCGAAGTTGCATTTAAAGAGCTGTCAAACGGATACCACTTGGATATTCAAAATTTTGAAAGGTTTGTAACAAATACCCGTTTTTTAACATAATTAATAAGTTAATAAAAATGAATAATATGTCAGAACTCACACCACATTATCCAACTTTCAGAATGTCTACAGTTAACAGTTAAGTGGTCAGAAGGAAAATCATTGCTCACCAAATGCCTTGTAAATTTAGGTCATACAACCTTCTCACGAGAAACATCAATAGTTAGCCAACACCACATAGCAAATAGAGAATATCGTACACAAGTTAACTTGATAAGAATATAAGTAATATCATGTCATGACCACAATTTTTCTACATTCAAGGTTATAACGTACAAAATCACATTGTTATGAGAAAGTAACAATTTGAAGCAGGTACTTTGTATGATCATTAAAGCTAAGATGCAAACTTGCAGCAGAATATATATATACACACACACACACACACACACACACATACATATATAATAAAAATTAAAAGGGAGCTTTCACATTTATTAGTATCTAGTTTAATTATATTTAGTGTAGGGTGAATAACTGCACAGCGGAAGAATCAACTTTGAGGAGTATTCATTTATATGTTTTATATGTCGGGCAAGGAGTTATATTACATGTGTAGATTATGTAGCATAAACCAGACCTTAGTCCATTAGGTTATTAATTAATTAGTGTGTTTATCCTCCATAAATGTATATGTGAAAGAATCCTCGCATATTATTTTAAACTCGATCATCAAATCAAATTATGCCTCTCAAGATTGTAATCATACTCCTCAAAGTTGATTCTTCCGCTGTGCAGTTATTCACCCTTGGTCTATCTTCTCAATGTTTATATATCATAAACCATTGTTTTAAATCTTTGACTATTTCAATTCATGTAATTGGAAGACTGTCGAAACTCATCCATTATTAATAGTTTCAAAACGAGATAAAATTTAAGAGTTTAAACAACTTATGAGTACATATACTAATAACATACCACTAGTCTGGACACCAACCCCCAATTCCAAAGGTCCTAAAAATGTACACCAGCGGGTAATGAGATACCTATAAACAGAAGAACCAGCATCCTCAAGATAATTCAGAAACATCTGTTGAACAATCTCCATCTTTGTAAGGGGTTCGGAAGCTTTAGTATTCCTTTTGACATCATTCTTGCATTGTGATTTACAATATGACTGTAACGCAAGAAGTTGCTCCCTGCAAGCACAAATCTGACGGTCCCAGCTGCGGATAGAAATTTCATCTTCGCTTACTCCCATGCACTCTACATGAAATAATCTGACAGCCTTTGGTTGTATGCCAAGGCTATTAGAGATTATTTCGTGTAGAGTGCACGGGAGTAAGAGAAGTAAAATATCTATCCACAGCTGGGACTGTCAGTTTTGTGCTTGCCATGAGCAACTTCTTGCGTTACAATCATACAGTAAATCACAGTGCAACAATGATGGCAAAAGGAATACTGAAGCTTTCGAACCCCTACAAAGATGAAGATTCTTCAACAGATGCTTTTGAATTATCTCTAGGATGCTGGTTGTTCTTCTGTTGTAAGCATCTCATTACCCGCTAGTGTGCATTTTTAGTGGACCTTATTATTTCCCGAAAGGCACAGACCATTTTATATTGACTACAATATATTTAAAATTAAATATGAATAAATCAACGGCGCACACTGACACTAACAAAGACATTTCATCTGAAATTAAAGAATTTTCGGGGACATTCAAAGCAGAGCAAAAGCACGGCTCAATAACACGTTATATCCTAAACTATTGGCTTAAGTTAAATAACAAACATTTTGTTTTGATATTCAAAAGTTATAAAAATTTTAATAATGATGATGAATGAAGTGACTAATCATATAACTTACCGCACAGATCTGACCAAAAGAACCATGGCATAAATAATTGATTGCCGAACGTTTCGTCAGTAGTTATACGCAAGTACTTATTTAATTTCAACTTCTCTGAAAAAACTGATAATAAAAAATGCATTCTCAATAGTTTAAAAGTTGCTTTTGCTATGTAATGTGATCAATAAAGTAGTGTCTTGACAATCATAGCACCATTTTAGGAATCAATTTGTTTAGGTTGTTCTCAGTAATTCCTAATAATGCACTTTAGATCTAGTTTAAATGCAGCACAAAGGGAAATGACACAAATCCATCTCAGTACATTTATGTGTGTTCTGTGTGTTTTATACATTTCGACAAATTGTTTTCTTCTTTGGTAAAAAGGAATACATCAATACATACATATGACCATAATATACAACAATAAAACTAACTGGATTGAGACATATAGAAGTAAAAAAGGAATTCCGAGAAGGTAATCAAACGTGTTACAGAGCAACATATTTACTAAATATAATTCTATTTCAATAGTCTAAAATAACCATCTGATTTCCAACTAATTAAAAATTATAGCTAACGGTTATTATTATTATAAATTTAAGTCCCACACAATTATTATTATATACACGAGTACCACACAATTATTATTATATACACGAGTACCACACAATTATTATTATTATTATTGCAAAATAAATATATTCATAAGAATTTCTGTAATTATGATTATAAATTATACGTATAATAACAAAGAAATTTAACAAAGAATTACTAAATTATCATGATAACAAGAAACACTGTTCTAGACTTCTAGTGGTCGTTATATATCACCATATCAGCAGTTTTAGACTTTGTAGCATTGTTCGAACATCTTTTGCTTCTAACACTCCAAAGAACATCACATTTCCTCTAAGAAAACATTTATTAGTAATCCTTAGCATTGTAGCTCAATTTGAGCCTCATCCGAGTCATGTGCTTGTAAATTAGTCAATATCCAACTTTACGTAATCTACCATTACCAAGAAAACATTATTTAGCAAATCCAATCCCTCTCTTGAGTTTGCAACTATTCAAATGAGTTCACACTTCTCAGTTGGCAATTCAAATCACTAGCAAACAAATCAAACTCCACAAAGTTTCCAAACAAGCTTAAGATACATACACAAGTACATATAACATAAAAACATAACAATTCAATAATAAATAAGCACGTAATTCTTAAAATTCGAAAACTACTCACAATTATGAGACATCAGTTCCTTGAACAAATCACACTCCACAAAGTTTCCAAACAAGCTTTTCATACATACATACACACACAAGTACATATAACATAACAACATAACAATTCAACAATAAATAAGCACGTAATTAGTAAAACTCGAAAACTACTCACAAATACGAGACATCAGTTCCTTGAACAAATCACACTCCACAAAGTTTCCAAACAAGCATTACATACATACATACACAAGTAAATATAACATAACAATTCAACAATAAATAAGCACGTAATTCTTAAAATTCGAAAACTAATCACAAATACTACACATCAGTTCCTTGAACAAATCACACTCCACAAAGTTTCCAAACAAGCTTTACATACATACATACACAAGTACATACAACATAACAACATAACAATTCAACAACAAATAAGTACGTAATTCGTAAAATTCGAAAACTACTCACAAATACGAAACATCAGTTTCTCGAAGCAAACTCGCAATT
>PHNY01080739.1:17876-28892 GCA_003724115.2 Anethum foeniculum
TCATCATAGTTTTAAGAAGTTGTCGGTGAAAGCTCAACGACAACAATGACATGACCACATTATGTTTTGGAACTTTTAGCTTTGCCACTTGGTGATGGTTATTCGTCAAAGAGGGAAGAGGGTCTTCAAGGTGTGTCCAATAATTCCAAGAAATCAAATATCCACAACGTGTTTGATGAAATGACTAAAGAGAAAAAAGAGGGTTTTGATGAGAATTTGACTACTTATGTTCTTGGTGATGATGATAGTGAAGTGGGTGTTTTTAGTGAGGAAGTTATGTTGGGTAAAATGGAGCATGTGTTGTCATTGCTTCAGAGTGTTAGTGTCAATAATTGGGCTTTACGGTCATTCTTGATAGTGATTGAAGTGTGGAAATGTTGGATGAAATCTCTAAGGAAGGATTGAAAAATGCAATCAATCTATTATCTGGAGTCATTCTGGAGGCACACTTCTTACCAGCCTAGTGTTAAGGTATCATTGTCTTGGCTGATATAAGAATTTCTTATGTTAAAATCAGCAAATATGACATCGATGATTTATCTCCCGAGTGTCTCACATTGAATTATGTTCCACTTGAAAATGAAACCGTTCTCGAAGTAAATAGAGCAAAAACTAGCATATATTCAAATGGTGCATCAACTTTTCTTATAAGGAATTGGTTTGATAAGAAACATGAGAAATTAATATTTATTAGTACTGATAGTTTAAGAATACAGGAAGCGTGAAGTTTGAGGTCTTTTAATAAAGATTTTCTTATCATATCTGGTGTATTAAAGTCAAGTCATGGTAGTGAAATGGAAATCAAAAAATCATGCCAGGGGTGGAGTATGCAGTGTGAGTCGGATGTTTTTGCAGGGAACAACCTTTTCAATGCGAAACAATATACAAGTCTAGTCACAAGAGGTCGAGATTTGTGTAGCTGGTTGTTTTTTTTGGTGTACCAATTATTTTGACCAAAATTATGCAACTTGGTTCAAGAAAAAAGCATACGATGAAGGTGATGCCAAAATCAACCCCGGAATATGAGACAACGGTAAGCCAAAAAGTTGTGCCGGCTGGACTTGAATTGCTGGTAGCAGATTACTCTAACCACAAATCAGAAAATAAAAAAAAAACTCCGGGAAAGTGTAAGTATACGATTCAGGATGGGGATTTGCATTTTGATTGGTAAGATATGTTAGGTTTAGTCCTAATAATGTTCAGCCTACTATTGTTTCAACTTCGTGGTAAGACTGTTAAGATTTTGAATTTGAGTAATTGTAAACTCAGGTCTACTCTTGCTGGTCATCATGGTTATGTTAATACTGTTGTTGCTACTAAGCCATTGAAGAAAGGTAAGAGAGAAGCAGAGGAGGCTACAGAACAGGTGCCTGCAAAGAAACAAAAGGCAAAATGAGGCAGGTTTGAAGCAGCAATTGCAAAGAAGCAAGCAGAGGCCAAGACTAAGAAGAGCAAGAAAGCCGAAAGTAGTTCGGATGAGGATTCTTCTGATGAATCTTTCGAGGAAAAATTCAAGGTTAAGCCCTCTGTTAAGCAACCAGTGAAGAAGGTCGAAACTAGTAGTAGTGAAGAAGATAGTTCCTCTAACGAGGAGACTGTTGTTCCTGCTAAAGTAGCCAAACCTGCTCCTAAGGTTAAGGCAGCCAGCAGTAGCTCTGAGGAGTCGGATTCTGAGGATAATGAACCCAAGAGCAAAGTTCCAGTTAATTAAGGTTTGAACAGCCAAAAATGGTTCCGTTGCAGCCAAGAAAGACGAGAGCAGTTTGACTCTGATTCAGAGTCTAAAGAAGACTCCAATGAGGAAGATGTACCCAAGGCCAAAGCTCCAGTGAAAGTTCCTGCGACAACTGCTGCTAAAAATGGCTCTGTTGCTGCCAAAAAGAAAGCTGATAGCAATGATGATTCTGATTCAGAAGATGACTCTGATATGATGAGGTTGAGGAAACCCCTGTTAAGGTAGCTTCTATCGCTGCTCCTGCGTCCTCTTGTGGGAAGTACATGAAGATGCCCAATCATATGAGTTTTAGTGCTGTAGAAAAGTAAATGCCGAGTTGGCTAAGAGAATAACTGACGCCAGTTGCAGAAGTGGAAATCAATGGTGGAAAATCTAGAGTTACGACTCAGATAAAGCCAGAAACTTCTATCCAGAAAGTAAGAGTCTTAAAAGCTCTGTAAAAGAGCAAGTCGAACAAATATGCACTATGCAGAAAAAAATTTGCTGGGAAAGTTTGAGCTCTCCGATATTCCAGCTGCTCCTTAGTGAGCTTGTTCCCTTTGTGGTTGTGCCCTTTTATGGGTTGTTTAAGCCGAGAGGTCACTCCATTGAAGTGACTGAGTACTCGTGCTTGTTTTGAGCTCTGTGAGCATTTATAGTTGAGCTCGTATAGCGTCAAGTTGGCTTATATTGTTGAAGCCGAGGTCACTTCATTAAAGTGACTGAGTACTCGTGCTTGTTTGAGCTCTGTGAGCATTTACAGTTGAGCTTGCATACCGTCAAGTTGGCTGATATTGTTGAAGCCGAGAGGTCACTCCATTGAAGTGACTAAGTACTCGTGCTTGTTTGAGCTCTGTGAGCGTTTACAGTTGAGCTTGCATACTGTCAAGTTGGCTGATATTGTTGAGCTCTGTGAGCAATTGTCCTGTAACGACAAGCAAAGCCAGGATTCCTCTAATGGTGATCAAAGCTAGGGTCCTTTAATGGCAAGCAAAGTCAGGACTTAAATGAAGTTAAAACAGTCCTCTAATGGCAAGTAAAGCTAGGATGTGAGTTAGTTGTCTAGTCATCAATTAGAAGAACATGGACTATCTAGTGCAGGTTTATATCTTCAAGCTAAGAGTTTCACTTTGTTCTCACTCGTTAGCTTGAGGGGGAGTATTGAGGAATAGAATAAAGGGTAGTTTGGTCATTGTAATGAAATAGATATTGAGCTCTATATAAAGCTCCTCCCAGTTCCGTTGTATAGCAGAATTGTAGTCCTTTTTAATATATACATTATATAAATATTCTCCCAAGGCTTTTCTTCTTGGTTCTTTCTTAATTCATTTGTAAACATATAAACAAGCATACAGGTACATATATGTTTGTTATCAAACATTAGACTAACGGATCGGTGATTGTGTCAACCAACATGTACATTCGATCATCACTTTTTTTCCCTAGTAACTTATTCAAACACCAACAAGTTGTTGTCAACTAGTTTAGATATATAACCCAACAAAATTGGATAATTTTGACAGATCAAAGAGCCCAAAACGTCAACAATCTACTGATTGTGCATGAATGTCCCTCCGCATAGGTGTGACACCACACTGTAACATTGCCCAACATTTTGTGATTTATAAATAGGCAATGTTTGAGAGAATCGTGAGAACAATTATTCTGCATTTTATGCTTACCAGTTGTTGTGCATAATTTTCTCATTTTTTATGTTATATTGCTCTGGTACTTGAACAAATTCGTAACAGCTTAGCTCCAAGAAAATTACCATGTTTGTGATGAAATGTTTAACTTTAATTTGGGAAGAAGTTGTCATCTCAGATGGATGAGGCTATCGAAGTAAGAAGCAGGGCATAGCTCAAGTAGTCCAATTATAACACTTGGTTTCTGCAAAAATATTCAAGAGCTGACTGCATTGCAATCCTAGATGTGTTACTTTTGGGTCTCCATTTGTTGCTAATCATATTTACCTCATGCTGTTAACAGGAAAACTTGAAGTTAGTATTTCATTCATTTTGCAATGAGGAATAAGGACACTGTTCCTCGCAGGTATAATGTTTACAAAGTTCTCGTCTATTGAGAGGGAGCTCCGACAAGTTCTTGAATTTTTGAATCCTAAATCCAATCTCTACAAGCATTCTTCTATTTTAATGTCAGCTGAGGCATCATTTCTTGTTGAGAATGTATCGGCCAAAGTGTCATTTGTTGCAAGTGATGTTGCATGCAATCTCATATGCTCATGGGAAACACAAATTTGTTAGTGATGTTGAGAAATGTGTGTTTAAAATTAATCTCCATCTCGATTACATAATGACAGTGGAATGACTTTGAAATGATGAAACATATCCGCAGATACTCCCGTACTACGATACTAGTCTCTTTTCGATTTTTTACGCTTATTAGAAAATAATAATTTAATGATACATTTCCACGTAGTTATATGAATGTAGACTCTTATTAATCTTTCATAATTGTTATACAACTTTCAAGAAGGGTAATTTTGGAAAAGTATTAATAAATTTGTATTGGAACTTAAAAGTGAACATGTATTATGGGAAAAATATATTTCAAAAAAGACTACTATTGTGGGACGGAGGGAGTATTTATTTACATATTTCATGAGTTTTGCGAATTGCATGTGACAGTACAGACTACTCCCTCCATCCCGCCAGGTTCTTTACGCTTGGGGATGGAGGGCTTGACACGCATTTTAAGGCTTATAAGAAGTATAATTCTATAAAAAAAATTTGGAAATTTTTTTCTTCTGTATAAAAATATAATAGTTTAACTTTTATTCAGAAAATGAAAAATTTTAAAAATAAATTATGGAACTATATTTTATAAGAGCCTTAAAATACGTGTTGAGTGCACGATTCCCAACGTCAAAATCTGATGGGACAGAGGGAGTACAATTCATGCTTTATGTCCTGGTATAAACTCTTCAGTGACATGTTAAGTAGTTACATTTAATTCAATGGTTTTAGCAAAAAAAAAAAAAAAAAAAAAACAAGAAGAAGAAGAAGAAAAATTGGTTCAAGGTGTGGATATGTATACATAAACTTGAAAGTGAATCAAAATATGGGACTGTGTTAGATATTTTAAAATAGTAAGTGCGTGTTCGGCTGCTCTAGAAATTCACTTAAATGGGCCGGAAGTCTGATTATATTTTGTTTGGACTGTATGGCAGAAGAATGAAACGCTGAATATATGTAGATGGTATTTTCCACATTTTGCAGCCCATTTCTTCTTTTTTCCCATATTACAACGATAAAAGATGGACGGTTTGGAAAAAAAATGAAACGGCTTTATCTAGCACTTAAATGTTGTTGATAGCTAAATGTTATCATGATGGTACTTTCTACATTTTCCGCCCATTTCTTATTTCTTCCCCTTGAAGGTCCCCTCGACAGAGGACCCCTGGAAACTGTTACAACTTAGAAACACCAGAATTGAAGGTCTAACTAATAAGTATCAACCAGGGTGCTGATGCCTGATGTTAACATATCCCTCTTCAACTCCTTCACAAATGACCGGAGAATACCTTGGCTAGAGCTATTTTTTATTTGCAACACTTCTGGAAAGATAAATAAGCAAAAAAGAAAAGAAGTGAGCCTCTCCGAGTTAGTGTGCACGAGGGCCCTTAAATTGCAGTAAGTAAAACAATTGAGTTTAAGTATGGAGAGGTGGAGGAAAGTAGTATGGATGAGAAATCAAGAAAAATAAATATTGAAGAAGAAAAATAAGGGATGCAGCAGAAGTCAAGATATTATATTTCAGGAATTTTTTTTTTTGCGACAAGGGGAGACCTCGAAGAAAAAACAGCTTTACATTTCTAATGATCAAGTGTTAATTTACAAATAGATAAGAATGGAATCCTTTCTCCTCTACAGAAAGAACATGAAATCCTGGACTTCACTATTGGTACTTTCACAATAAAGAAGATACAAAGTGCAGAATACAGAAGTGCTTTTTTTCATGATCAAGAACAATGGTGCTGGCGGTGCAACAAAATGTAATGACAATTTTAAAAGTTACTACTTTTTAATAGTAAAAGATGATCAGCAGTAAGTGTTCGATGTTCATGAAAAAGAATTCAACAGTATACGTTTTGCTGCATGCAATGAATGCAGCTCGGACCTTGCAAAGAAGAGTTTAACAAAAAAAGAATTTGAAGAAGGCCGATCCAACAATCCATATTGAAGCAAGCGTTTAAGACCAGTTTGGGACTCTGGGTTATATTGATATTGCATAATAAGAAAAAAATTAATGATGATAATGAAGTGTTGAAAGCCACCTAACATCTCTTGGTGTAGTGGTATCTCCTTCGCTCCTTTTATGGGATGTCTATGGTTTGAAACTTGTCAAAGGCAAGGTGGTTGTGTGAGTGTGTTTAACTATCTAAAAAAGAAAAGGTGTTGAAAGCCAGGGTAAAAAATTAAATATCAAGAAGTCTCGACGGTGGAAAGGAGCAAGACAAGAGGTGGCACATATCACATAACATGGAATACGAATATTGCCGCTGCTGGTACGCTTTTGGATGCATTTCTTGCAAAAAAAAAAAAGAGAACTAAAGATCAAGAAGTCTCGACAACCGAGAGAAGGATTAAGAAAAGAGGTGGCAGATCACATAACTTGGAAGCTCCGAATGTTGCTGCTGCTGCTGACATGGATCACCACCCAACCCAAACAGCCATTTTCAATTGATGATTGTATTACAGAACTACTGAACAAATTGTAGAAATGTTACCGCTAATAGGGCTACCATATGGTTTCTTCTGTCTTTCGTTTAAGTTTATCACACCCTGGCCCTATTACATCTGCTTTTCATTCTTCAAGGTAATGTGAAGCAGTAGACTGAACTGTTGAGTGGCCTTGCTGGTAAGCGGCAACAAACATCTGCGACGTATGCCCGACTAAAGATATCTTCTTATTTCTGCATATATATACCAATTAACCACTCATAATTTCTACAACTAATACGACTAAATCACAATCCTCCTCTGATGATTGTGTTGGTGAAACGAAGGTTTCTTCAAAAAAATGCCCGCCTGACTGGTAAACGTGGCAAATAAAAACGAGTGTAGATATACAAATTTGATTCTGGTATGCATCTCCATTTCGGATATGAGGATCTGACAGTTAGTTATGGTTGGAACTGGATAGTATATGTGTAATCCGCATATGTAGTACTGTACTATCAATCACCAAATGCGAAATCACTGTTTCACACCTTTGCAGAAAACGCTACATTTGTTTCAGGTCGTTAAATTTGGACATAAATGTTATCATACATATGATATATCATTCATGAAACAGTAATTATGATTTCACAATACGATATTGGCGTAATTTTCTCGGCAAAACGGAACTCTCTTGATAGAAAGTATGGTCCTTCAAGCCAAATTAGGCTAATTGAGCAGGTTCAACATTTATGTATTGTATAAATTTGGGAATGAGTAGAGAAACCAAAACATATTTTTCAAACTGAAAACAGCTAGACTGAAACCAGCTCTAGCTGTTAATTTATTAATACGCTCAAGCAATTGATGATAACAATCACCAGCAACACGAAACTGGAGACAAACTATAAGACCAACTGAAATGAATGCACAGTTACATATACAAATGCACACATCTAGGTATTAGAAGTCTGAAACATATGAAGAACTCGCAAGCAGATGCAGCATAACATCTATAGGAAGAAAAATAGTAGAGCCCAGACAGGATACACCACCAAAAGAACAATCCCAACTGAGTTAGAAACGCCATGGCTCTTTGTAAATGAATTTCTAAATCCTCCTGAGGCTCTTATGTGTTCCTGCAGCAAGTAACAGCCAATGCCAAGACATATCGCTACACCAAGCCAGTTATTCCTTATGTAGTCCGAAAGCAGACTAGGTGCCACTACACAGATAAGGATAATCGCGCCTGGCATTTCTAGATAACCTGCATTACAGTTTTTTTTAAGAATGATCACCAATCGAAGTGGCTGCATAATTCCACAACATCTAAACATAAAATGATTTATAACAAAAGGCTGTTCTTTTAAAGTAGGATCATACTCTTGATGTTTTGAGGGAAGAACAGACGCATTACCACAGCAACAAAAGCAATCCATTTACCGATTTCTCCTCTGCAATTCAACGAAAACCAAGTTTATAAGGAATTTTAATTGAATAACCAAATATCACAAATTAAAGAAACAGTAGGAGAATCACCTGAGCAAGTCAAAGATTATTGAAGGAAGAGTCAAGAAGATATAAGGAACTAGAAGTGCTGTCAGAATCTTGGTTCTCCAGTTGGTTTTATCCAGGATCAACAGATAACTACAAAATAAAAATATGCAAATTTATTAGTTTGATGACTTCAAAACAACAGCCATATACAAATGATCTCACACATTAGGGTACACAGTACATAAATTCTGACTATATATGGATGCATATTCTTCTAACCATTCAATTCAAAGAACTAACACTAACAAATTAACCAGTTCATAACACAAGTTCACTTAAGTCAAAAAGAACTAGAATCATAGATCTAGTTGTCAGCTCAGTCACTAAAAAAAACATGTATAAACCTTGAAACAGAACTACCAGGGCCATAGGGGCTAACAGATCTACTCCACTATGGTAACAAAAAAGATTACATAAAAATATTAATATACCCCACTAAGAATTTAACTTATTTTAAAATTTTCTAGTTCCGCCACTGCTAATAGATAATCACACATGCTCTAGTGTGTGCGAGTACAAGTAATGTGTATGTGAACTTACATAGCTGCAAAAGAGGCAATCCAGGCAAGAACAGAAGTCATGAATCCACCAGTGCCACCAAGCTTGATGGCATGATCAGCTAGTCTTTTAGCAGCTTCACCAAGTTCTTTAAAATCAGAACTCAGCACAGAACTAGCCATGTCATCTGTTTTCATTGCCAGAAAACTTCCCTTCCACATGATTTTGTTTGGTTTAATTCACAACTTCGAACAGAATTTGTAACTTCTGGTCAAATCTTTATCTGTGTGCTTGCTTGTTTTATAATGCAGTTGGCCATTAAATACTTGCAATTGTTGTACTATATGCCAGATCAATTGATCAATCTACGTGTACAGTCATGTGGCTTGCAAATAAACAAATATAAATCTTGCTAGTTTTTTGTGATTATAATGGTGCCACGTACTAAGAACTGATCAGGATCTAAACATGACTCATCTTTCAGGATATTATTTATTTTTAATATTATATTTCTCTATCCGTATAAATAACATTGGTTTTGTTGACTCATAATAATTCCGTGTCGTGTATTAGCGAAATTGTGTTAGTTTTTATCCTAATCAAGCAAAAAATTAAACTAAAACAATGTAACTCACATTTATTAGTTAAATAATGTTCCGAACGCAGCCATTAATTTGACTTAATACTCTGCATGTGCATCCTCGTGAAATCCGATTGCGTGCGTATTATTAGAGGATCGTAATGGGATTCTTTCTTCCATCTCTGCCGACATGGTTGTCCACACATTTTATAATTTTTGTGGAGTGAAATTCCTGTCGACTTGCTAATATAAATCAAAAATACCCTCATCATGACTTGTAAGATATTATAAATAACACATACACATTCGGCATATTGTTTGAGTTATTATTGTTGGGGCTTTGTACAAATTCTTGGAGCAAATCTTATGCAAAATGTAAAATGGTTATAGTCATTGTTATAATATAATATCAAAAAATAATTTTTAATATTAAAATATCACTTATACTTTAATGCTAGTTGCATTTTACAAGTAAATAATTGCACATGTATCTAACATTTTATTCAACTCATTCACTTACTCTAATATTAATTATTTGATGATGCGGCAAGAATGACTATAGTCATCTTTGATCCTAAATTTACGATCAAATATCTGTTTATACATTTATCAATCAATATATGGAATTAAATTTTATAATTTTGTTTTTATATTATACATTTATCAATCAATATATGGAATTAATTTTATAATTTTGTTTTTATATTATAGTTATAAGATTAAATATAATTATACATTAAACTTGCTCTTATCGATTGATAATTTTGTCACATTTTACCATGAATTATTGATGAGTAAGAAAATACAGATAATATTTTTATGTAATTCATATTTTGAGTTTTCATGACATTATTGCATACGTGTTACATCTTTAATCATCTACATATTTGATTTTAGTTACGCATGCATAATTTCTAATAATACGTGTTAAAAAATATGTATAAAGTAGTAGAAAAGAGAAATAAAAGTGGGTGAAGTGGTGGGATTCATTGATTTTTAATGTATAAAAGGGAGATAGTGGAGTAAAAAGTAGTGTGAAAAGGAAAGAAAAGTGAAAAAGTAGGGGAACCCATTAACCATTTTGGTAAGTTTTGAAATGTAAAGAATTGGATGAGGCATCCCAACAAGAAAACCGTAAAGAAATGGTGGGGACAGAGGGAATATTGCTATAAAGATCAAATTATTAAACATACTCCCTCCGTCCCCTGAGTAGTATATATTGGGGGATGGGGCTCGGCACGCATTTTAACGCTCATTTATAACATAGCTACATAAATAATTTTAAATTTTTTCTTTTTCTAAATAAAAATATAACACTTGAAGTTTAATTCAGAAAAAAAAAATTTAAAAATGAATTACGGAAGTATATTTTATATTCACCTTAAAATACGTGTCGAACTTTAAAAAAATTATGTATACAATTCAGAGGACAAAGGGAGTAATTATCTGTAAGATTATAATGACACGTGGGCCAGTAATGATAGAGAGCCATAGAGGAATTGCTGCAATGGTCCTCTGCCTGCATTCGGGTAGTCCTAGTTACATTTGTGTTGGGGTTGCATACAGGAGATCATATCCTTCCTACCGACTTCTGGATAATTGGATATATTAGCTGCAGCCTATTGTTACAGGGGATCGAAAGCTCCCCAAAGTTGATGCTCAATCATCAATCTTAAAAATATCCGGAAAATACTTGATTCGGAAACGTCTGGCCCGTATTAGAGCAAATCCAATGCAAGATGCAAAATGGTTATAGTCATTGCTATAATCTATTACTCCCTCCGTCCCAGCCATTTGTTTAGATATGGTTTGGGCACGGAGGTTAAGAAATATGTATAAAGTAGTAGAAAAGAGAAAGAAAAGTGGTGAAGTGGTGGGACCCATTGATTTTTAATGTATAAAAGGGAGATAGTTGTGTAAAAAGTAGTGTGAAAAGGAAAGAAAAGTGAGAAAGTGGTGGGACCCATTAACTATTTTGGGTAAGT
>PHNY01080748.1:534-12279 GCA_003724115.2 Anethum foeniculum
ATTTGTGTTGGTTTGATTTTTATTTTCCGCTGCAAATATTTTTGAAAATCAAACACAAATACATTCACCCCCCTCTGTATTTGACCAATGGACCTAACAAGTTACATCATGTAGGTAAGGCCTATGTTACCTCTGAGAAGATCCAATTAGCTCAGACTCTTAAGAAAAAACAGATTAATGGCTGTGGAAGAGGTGATGACACTTTGGAGTTTTCAGTCTAAGAATGAACCCTACTCTTTTGTTAAGCAGGAATTGCTGTTGGCAGGGTATTGGGTACAAATCAGATGATTCTAGTATATAAGGCGGGCCTTACAGTAGCTCAGTCTTGTATGCCATATTGCATGGATGTCTTAGCTATAATAAGTAGATTTAATTTTTTTTTTCAAGACTTTACATTTAGTCAATTTCAGGTGCTTTACTAGGTAGTAGTTTCAGATTCTGTTTTAGATAGGGCCTTACAGTAGCTCAGTCTTGTATGCCATATTGCATGGATGTCTTAGCTATAATAAGTAAATTTTAATTTTTTTCAAGCCTTTACATTTAGTCAATTTCAGGTGCTTTACTAGGTAGTAGTTTCAGATTCCGTTTTAGATAAAACATGATGTTCAGCTATCAGCTTTTTATTTAAATATTTTGAGTTTCTTGAAGATGATTTAGAAAATATAAACACTAATTTATTTTACATTATTTATGCTATAAAAACTGAATATTCATATCATATAGCTGCAACTGTGAAGATACTATGCTAGCTTTGCTGTTCTTTGATAAGATGTTACAGGATGGTATTCCTACTGCATTCTGTCGGTGAAAATATATGAAAGAAAGCGAGAAGCTTTTTGATGAAGCCATTAAATTTAGCTTGGTTCCAACAAGTAAAACATACACCTAGATAACAAGGCAGATGTAGCTATGAAGTACTTTCAGAGAATGAGTGAACATGGTTGTATACCTGATGATATCGCATATCTTGCTGTATTTAAAAATAAAAAACATATAAAAAAAACTTATATTAAAAAGTATAAAAAAATTAAAAGAATGTTATATTTAAAAACATTTAAGAATCTTATAAAGAAACACTTAACAAAACCTTTGTATTAAAAAATATGAAATACTTGAAGAGATTGGTATATTAAAACTGAAATTAAAAATTTGTCTTCAAAAAATAAAACACTGGAATCTTATGTTTAAAAATATTAAAAAGAATTTTATATTAAAATTACAAAAAAAACAAAACTTAACAGAATCCCTACCTTTAAACTACCATACATGTAATATAAGTTTTTTATTATTATTAAAAACACTTAGGCCTCATTTGTTTACGCATGAACCACAACTAAACTCCTCGACGAGTCATATCTATTTGTTCAGCTTGTTTGCAGTAATTAGTAAAATTTCTGGACGACAACGAAATTTGTCTGGACGACTCATGATCAAAATTGATGCTGGGCCGTTCAAAACCAAGCTGCGATTAAATTGAAGTACAAACCTTTTTGTTTTAATAGTTGAAGTTGTATTTATATATATCAAAATTTGGTAATTTGTTAGTATATAATACTATGTATTATGTAAAGTTATTTTGTATAGAGTTGGGCCTTGAGCCTAAAAAATAGAAATAAATAAATAAACTTTAATTTATTATCTTCTTATAATTGATAAAATAAAATACAAAAAAAATATAAACTTTTGACAATGATATTTATTATAAATCATTTCAACAAGCTTAGATTTTTTTTTTCAAATTTTTTATTTCTATCCCGATCATAGATATATTTTATACACAACAATAAGGATAAAAAGTCAAAATCAATTGAAAAAATTATTCAAACTTATTAATTTTAAAAAAATATTAACTTCATCCAAAAATATTAACCATCCAGAAATCATAACCATTCAGAAATTTTAACCATTCAGAAATTTTAATCATCCAGAAAATTTGGTCAGATTTAACAAATGGCCCCTTAATAAAATCTTTATACTTTAACATGTTTTGTATTTTTAATACAAGATCCTCTTAATTATTTTTGCTATAGGATTTACTTAAGTATTTTCTTAATATAAGATAGTCTTGAGAGTTTTGTATTATTTTTAAAAAAATATTTTTTAATAATTTTACGAAATACATATCAAAATTTTTTATTACAAATTCATTTAAGTGTTTATTTAGTATAAAGTTCACTTAACAAATACAATCCTTAGCCTCTTAACAAATACATTCATACTCATCTCAATTAACTTTATAAACTTTTATTAATAAAATTAAGATTATTATATTTGTGGCAAAAATTTAACCATACGTTTTACATGGATTCTTTTATTAAAAAATATATTACTTCAAGTAACTAATTTGTGTAACGATATTTTTAATAACTAGGCAAATTAATTATCTCATTACTATTGTTATATATTTTTTAAAATATTATATTATGATGTTATAGTTCCAAAAAAACAAAAAAATATATTAATTTTTTATGCATTTTTTATACTTCTGTGTATGTGTTTTATATGGATTCATTAGATTCTATTAAGTGTTTTATTAAAATTTATGCAAGTCCATTATATTTTGTGTAAGTGAATTCTATTAAGTGTGTTTAAGAAGATAAGCTTAGTTAGATTCTATTTAGTGTTTCATTGGAATTACATTTATTAATTAAAATGACATTCACATATCATTTCCAGGATTCATGGTTTATATAGATTCTCACTAGCGTTTAATAAAAAAAAATATTAATTATATAAAATAACTTTTTTGTGTAAAAAAGTTATTTCTAATCTACATGAATTCTTTTAAGTATTTCATATTTAAAAATTTACATACTTGTGTAAACAAATAGAGGAGGAGTTAAAAATATTAGATGAGTTTAATGCTGATCCAAAGCAGCTTAGTTCTTGTAGAGAGGAGTTGTGCAAATGGTATATGGTATAGCTACAAGGACTCAATGCTAAGACAGAATGCAAGAATTAATTGGCTCCTTAAAGGGGATAGGAATTCAAGGTTCTTTCATCAGTCAATTCAAAAGAGAAGAAGGAGAAATAATATCTGTAAGCTAAAATGGGAAGGAGAATTGGTTGAAAACCCCAATGTGATCCGCAATTTGATTTTCAAGCACTTTGAAGCTTTTCTTGGGAAGACCTCGTCAGAAGTCATTCTTGGCCTAAGAAGCTTGATTAAGCCTAGATTGGGTCTAGTGGAAAGAGACTTTCTAGAGAGCGATGTCTCTCTAGAAGAACTAGACCTAGTTATTGATCAAGTCTCTCCAGACAAAGCTCCAGGACCGGATGGGCTTAATTTCAAAGCAATCAAGCTAATGTGGCCGCACATGAGAGGTAAGATGTTGGAGTGTTTCAAAAAATTTTGTAGAACAGGTGAATGGCCAATCGGTATGAATTCATCTTTCATAGCTCTCATTCCTAAAGTTAAGAGTCCAATGGAGATCAAGGACTATAGACCGATTAGTCTCATTAATAGTTCTATCAAAATTTTCACAAAGGTACTGACAAATAGACTTTCCCCTCTAATGAGCTCCATTGTGGATGATAAACAAAATGGTTTTGTCAAGGGCAGGCAAGCAGCGGAAAGCATCTTAATAGTAAGGGATGTACATCACTTCTTGAAAAGATCAACAAATGAGGGACTCATCCTGAAACTTGATTTTGAAAAAGCTTTTGATACAGTAGATTGGGGTTTTCTTGGGTCAACAATGAGAGCCATGGGCTTTGGAGAGAAATGGATAAGTTGGATTTACTGGCTCTATAATTTTATAAAGATCTCAGTGTTGATAAATGGTTCCCCTACAAGGGAATTTTCTCCAAAAAGAGGATTAAGGCAAGGAGATCCTTTATCACCATGTCTTTTTAATCTGGTAGGGCAAGTTTTAAGTGAAATGCTTACAAAGGCAGGAGAGTTGGGTATTTTTGAAGGAATAAAGATGAGTCAGCAGGGACAAATCACTCATCAACAGTTTACAGATGACACAATAATATTTCTTCAAAGGGTTCTAAAATCCATTCAGGGCCTCAAAAAGGTATTGCAGTGCTTTCAGTTATTATCAGGTTTAAAGATCAACTTTTATAAGAGTTGTTTATACTCTTAGATGAAAGCAGACCCACTGTTGAATGAAGGATCAAAAGTTCTAGGATGCAAGGTAGGCTGTTGGCCTATGAACTATTTGGGAGCATCAATTGGATATTCTCATAAAAGGAAAGTGTATTGGATGCCACTAATGGAGAAAATGAGGAGCAGGCTTGCTTCATGGAAAGCGGAATCACTTAGTGAGGCTGGGAGATTGGTGCTAATTAGGTCAGTGTTAGACAGCCTACCTACATACTGGTTCAGTTTATGCAGAGTTCCCAAGGGAATTTCGAATCTGATAGAAAAAATTAGAAGGGATTTTCTTTGGTCAGCTAATTCGGCTTTTGGAGAGTCAAAAAGGAAAATGCATCTGTGTTTATGGAAAAAGATTGTATCTCCAAAGGAAACAGGAGGACTAGGACTGCAAGATATAGAGCACAAGAACCTGGCACTAATGGGGAAATGGGCTCATAAGTGGTTCACAGATTGGAATAAAGGATGGAATAAATGGCTGAGAAGGAAATATGACTACCCTAATGGCAAAGGTTTTGAAAGCAGCTTCACAAGAGAGTCAATTTCAAGCTTTGTTACTGATGTAAGGAGTGCAATTATGGAGGAGGCTTTCAAGGGAAGACTTCTAGAGCATAAGTTTAGATGGAATCTCATAAATGGCTACTCAATTTTCTTTTGGGAAGATCATTGGGAGGGTGAAGGTAAGCTAATGGAGATTTTCAAGAAATTGTATCAGTTGACAATTTGGAAAGGAATTTCAGTATGCTCATTTCTTGATATATGGGATTGCTATGATCATGAGAGCAATGCTTTCTGGAAAAGACCTCTGAGAAGTTGGGAAAAAGAGGAGGTAGGCATATTAAAAAGCAAACTACTCTCGTTCAAGCTTACTCATTCAGAAGACATACATGTGTGGAGCCATGATAAAGATGGCTACTCAGCAAGGAAAGGCATGTTAATCCTACAAGAAGGGGTAGGAACCACCAAGGTGGACTGGTCTTTTATTTGGAATATCAAAGTCTCTCAAAAGGTGAAGATATTTTTATGGAAATTCAATAAAGGTATCCTTCCAACAAGATGTTTCTTATATAACAAAATGAGGAATAAGTTTGGAGACAGAGAGTGCACCAGTTGCTTAACAGAACTGGAAAACACTGATCACATATTCTTTGGCTGCTCACTTATTCTTTGGCTGATCACATATCCCACCACTGATCACATATCCCACCACTGATCACATATTCTTTGGCTGCTCACTGGCAAAGGAAATTTGGAAGGAGGTCCTCAAGTGGTGGGATATAGATCAACCAAGCAACTTTCAAAATAATAAAGATCTATGGAAACCAGTAATAAAGATTAAAGGAGTGGAGATAAGGGAAGCTTGGAAAGCAGCTGCTGCCACCATTTTGTGGTCCTTATGTCTGGCAAGGAATGATGAAGTTTTCAGAAGGGTCAAGAGAAAATGCTCAGCTATTCTTAGCCTGATAATAACAAGATCCAGAGAATGGTTACTTGCCCTGGGAATATTGTCAAAAGATGTGGTTTCTCTTTGGAGCTTAAGACCAATGGAAGCAATCACTAGAAGCTTAGTGATTAAGGGTAGCATGCTAGTCTCTAACTTCTATGATTATTTTGCCTTCATTGATGGATCTTGGAAATTAAATAAGAAATGCATGGCTCAAGCTGGAGTAGGAGGTTTGATTAAAAACAAAGGAGGGAAAACTGTGTTCTTTTTCTCTGGGCAAAGGCTGGTGATTCCTTTCAAGCGGAGGTCAATGCTCTTGAGATGATACTAATTTTTTTGAGGGACTCAAACAAGAGATTATCAAACATATTGATATACACGGATAATAAACAACCAGAGAGTCTATTTTTACACTTAAAAGAAGTGAGAAAGGCTAGCTCCGAAAAAGAAAAAGCTTTGCTAGACCTTGTTACAAGTGTGGATTTCTCTATCAAGTGCATTGCAAGGTGGTGGATCAAGGAAGCGGATGGGCTAGCAAAGAAAGGGGCTCTAAAGTCCACACTTATATATGTGTGGGCCTAATTTATCTGCCAAGATGGGTCTTTATTTTGGGGTATTTTATTTGGGCCTACTCTAGGTTTGCCCACCGAAGAGAAAGAAATCTTTCAAGTTGATTCTAGACCTATAATGTCTAATTATTTTAGCGTATAGAGGAGTCTAAAAGATACCCTTTGGTTTTCCTTTTCAAGTGCATGCAGCTGTGCTTTGGGTAATTAAAAAGGTTATTATTATCTCATTGGAACTCTAAGAAACTAGCATAGGGTTTCAGCTTAAAAACCCCCTCCTCTCCATGCAGACTCTCTCACTCTTCTTATCATCTCCTCTAGTATTATTTTCTTCTTTCATCAAACTATGGAAAAAATGTGGGTTTTCCCAGCTGCTGGCTTTGTGAAAGTGACTGTTCATGCTTTCACTCTCCAAAACCCTTTGCCTAATGGGAATGATTCAGGTCTAGGAGTTGTCATCAGAGATCATAGGGGTTCGATCGTCAAGATGTATTCGGGAACGATAAGAAATCTCACTCCTAGGGCCCTAGAGCTTTGGTCCATGCTTGTTGGGTTAAGGGGTGCCTTCTTGGACGGGGATAATAGGGTTGAACTGGAGTCGGATTCAAAGGAGGCTATCAAAGAATGGGAGGATTGGAGGTGGTTCATTGATCCTAATCACTGCAAGGTCATCCAGCAGCTAGAGCAAAGGAAAAAGGATCTGAACCTAAACCTAGTTGTGAGAGCAGTGGATGCAAGCCAAAACTTGTTGGCAATGTACTTAGCCGTGGATGGGGCTCAGAACATAAGCAGGTTGGTTTTGTTTCGTAGAATGTTTGGAAGAGTTAGGGAAATCTGGATGTGGGATATGGGTTTAGGAACGATTGAAGGAGATTTTGGTGCGCTAACTGAAGATGAATACGATGAGATGATGATGGAGGCTGAAGAACAGGAGCTGGCAGAGGTAGAGAATGTTGTGGAAATCTCTGATGATGACTCAGGCAGCGATGCTGATGCAGGTGAAGGAGAGGATGGAGGGATTAACAACGATGAAGCTTTTGTGGTCATGGGAGTCAGGGTTGCTGGCATGGGAGGACGTTAATGGGTTAAGGAAATCGAATAGTCTCTGCATTCTTTGCTCACGCTATTCTTCTTCTTTAATTCATTAATCCTTTAATTAGTATCATTATTATTATGTTCCAGTTATGTTTGTTTTAGTTCCAAGTCTTAGTATGCAGCATTGTCTGCAAGTTGTTTGATGTTGGGGACTTGCTGATATTGTTAGCATTTGGGCTTTTGATATTGAAGATGTTCTATTAAGCTGGGGGTCCAGCCTATTCATTTATAAAGGATGGGCCTTCCAAAGTTGTAGGCATTGGGCCTTTATCTATATATTAATTGCTTTTCAAAAAAAAACAAATTGTTACATCGAGATTTCCAAAATTATGTTTTAGTTTTGAAATTATAACAATAATTTGACACAACATCCATGTGTTAGTTTTTACTACAAAGAGAGATTCTCTTAAATGTTTCATATAAATTTAATAGAATTATTTTTGTTGTATTTACTGTTACGTAATAATGTTATATAATATTTCATTAAATTTAACAAAATTTATATTTCTATTTCGTTGTAAAGTCTTTTTTACAAATATGAGATTCTCTTAGTTGTTTTATATAAATTTAATAGAATTATTTTCGTCGTAGTTAGTTTGAATTTATTGTTACGTAATAATATTATATAATATTTCATTAAATTTTAAAAAATTATATTTCTAATTAGTTGTAAAGTTTTTTCTATATATTTAATATTTCATTAACTATATTAAAAATAAATATGAGATTCTCTTAGATATTTGATATAATATTATTTCGAATGATTTCTATAGATATTTAAGTTACATTATTAGTTATTAACAATTATTTCTTTGAATAAAGTATACATAATTAATTATTAACAATTTTACAAAACACTTAAGAGAATATTTAAAATATCAAAGTATTTTTTTGAAATAAACTTGTCTTAAGTGTTTTGTAATTTTTAATACTATATTCCTCTATTTGTGTTTTATATTTCTCAAAATTCATTTGTTTTCCTAATCAAAAATTTTAAAAATCGTAATTATAATTTTAAATTTTATAATAAATAATAAGTAATTTATTTAAAAATAAGTATGAGATTCTTTTAAGTGTTTCACATAATACCTAAAGGAATCCACTTCAGTACAAAAATATTAATAATTGTAATGTTTTTCGTAAAATATGTTCCATATATTTTTAATCGCTTAAAATATAAAAAAGAGCATAATCAAACAATAAACTAAGAATATGTGTATGACATTAAAATTGTTAAGACAATGTAAAAAATAATGAGAAAAATCATTATGCTAAAATTGTTAAGACAATGTAAAAAAATTCATAAAAAACCATTTAAGAGAATCTTGAAATTTTTAACATTTGATATTTAAATAATCTCTTATGTTTTTCATAAAATTATAAAAATTGAATACAATTTACAAAAAATATTGTAAAAATCATTTAAAGTAGTATAGATAATATCATTATAATATTCATTACAATTTTATGAAACTCTTAAGAGAATTTTATTAAATTATGTGAAAATTTAAGTTAATAGAAATATGAAAATTTGAGATCAATAAAAAAGAATGTAGATAATTTAGTATTAAACTAAGTCCATATTCTCTTAATAATTTTATTATTAATATATTAATTATTTAAAATAGCACATTAATGTAATTTCTGATACAAAGATCCTTTTAAATAAGTTTACTATTGCCATTTTTACTGTAATTTTGCAAAATTTTTGTTGTGTTAGATATATTTTTTTGTATTATGCCCTATATATTTCAAAAAACCAAAATATTTTATATTTTATTATTTTATTTAGATATTTCATGGATTCTCTTAAGTGTTAATATAAAAAGTATCTTAATTATTTAATATAACTTAGTTGTTAAAACAGTTCTAAAACTGGGGGAGATTCTCTTAGGTGTTTTATTAAAATTATATTAAATTATTCATAATAATTAACATGTGTCATTTTTTATATAACTTAAATGTTTGACATAAGTTTAAATTAATCTTTTTTAACCGTATTTGTTATAAAATTTCAATTGTGTTGATATTTTCTTTAAATTTTTGTATTGTGATCATATATATTTCAAAAAAAAAATTAAAACATTTAAATTTTTATGTATTTTATTAAAATATATGTGTATATTTTTTACATGGATTCTCTAAATGTTTCATTATACTATTATTTAATATAATTTACTTGTTTAAACAACTTAATTCTAAAATTTATGTGAAATTCTCTTAAGTGTTTTATTAAGAAGATATTAATTATTTAAAATAATTTACTTGTTTAAACAACTTAATTCTAAAAATTAGGCAGATTCTCTTAAGTGTTTTATTAAAAAGATATTAATTATTTAATATAATGAAATATGTCAAAGAAGATAGAAGACCCTCTTTAGAATTTTATATGATTTTAATATATTCAGCTTTATCATATTTTTTACAAAATTCCAAAAGTTGTGTTGATTTTCTTATGATAATATATATTAAATTAAAGGAGTATTTAAAACTTTTTTATTCAGATATTTTTACATACATTTTACTTGGATCTTCTTGAATGATTTATCAAATATTTTGAATATTTAATTAATTACAATAATGCTATATTTATGGAAAGATAGTATGATCTAAAATAAAATCAATAAAAATATTCCCTAACGTGTTCTAGTAAGTGTGAGGTTAAGATTCTTAAAAGTTTTGTGTCAAAATTCTTACCAGTTAACCTATACAGTAGAACAATAAGTAGATCATTTGTGTGTTTTTGTAAGAGATTAAATCTTATTATTTTTTGTTATCTTGCAGAGTAGAGTTCATTCCGATTTATCTTTTCAGCTCAACCCTTCTTCTTTTTTTTAAAGAAAAAGCCAATATATTAAAGATAAGGTTAAAGGCCGACAATATTCAGTACATCTGCTAATCAAATGAAAAGACACTGCTAACATAGAAATACTAACATAAATCTATAGAGCTAGACCCAATAGAAACTACAATGCTCCTAGATAATAAAAACATGAGTCCTGACAACTAAGTATAAACCACTAAGCAGAATTCCCAGTCATTTTGTGAAGCTCAAATTCCTCTAGTAAGGGTCATTCTAACATCACCATGAAATCATTATAGTTAATTAGTTTGTCCACCATATTCATTACTGATTCGAGCAAAAAATGATCCTCTTCTGGGCCAAGACTCAAGCTCACCTGAACTCTCACATATTTTCCTTGGGCCTTCCTTTCAATAAGCACTTGATCTGCAACAAATTGTTCCATCAGACTCTTATTTGTTGGCATAACTTCATTCTTTTCCTGAGAACTTCCCCCTACTTGATCTGAGATTGTCAGAGGGGCTACACATCTTTGGGGCTTTGGGGACTGACTTTATCCAATTTTCGCTTCCCTTTATCCTTAAATACCAGAGCAGTTTGAGCACCTAAATCCTTCTGGAATAATGCATTCAACATTATAAAGACTAAATCTTTCTTTCACATTTGAAAAACACCCAAGCAAGAATAAAAAGAACATCTAACTAATAAATCATCAAAAATCATAAAACTTAATATTTTTAAAAAAACTCAAATGAAAATACGTTATACTTTAAACCAAAGCAAAGATAAAAACTCTTGCAAATACTAACTTGTACTTCATAGAACAAGAAAGGATAGAGCACATCTAAAATATATTCGATATTTGTAGTTTTTAATAAGTTTAATACCATAACAAAGCATGATGCTTCCTATCACCAAATCAAAAGCCTCTGACATACTGGAATGTTTTTGAAAACAAAATAAGCGACAACCAAGAATCAATTCTTGATCACCACTGTCAGATAGACAATACTAGTATATAATTAAAACAAAGTTTGTATATAATTAAAACAGATTGTATAGTACTTATAGCATCTTTTTAAAAATTTATCTAAGAGAATATATTATGGAACACCCATTAGAATCATCAAATGTAGTATCTTTGCTCAACCCGTGTCTTGCATTAAAATCGATCTTTATGTGATGGCTCATGTTTGATCACACTTTCATCTTTTATCCATATTTCTTGTTTGAATATATAAGCAATCTTTTAAGCGATACCAACTTGACCCCCACCATGAATACAAAGACATGATTGTTTTTTGTGTGTTTTGGAGGACATCGGATTCATTTGGAGTTTTGGGCTAGAGAAGATTGCAGGATATAGTCGCTAATTTTGAAACACAAGAAGTAGATATTGACAAAATCAATTATATGAAACAAACTATTATAATTTATATGGAAAGTTTATTTAAATTTTGAACATTACTAATTAGGAAGATGATTGGTGACTTTTAGATGGAAAGTGAAAAGCTGACAATTAAAGAAATCTCATTAAATATGGCTATAAATGGTAATAAATTTACAAATGTACGAATTTATTGTGTATTTTTTTTCATTAAGATACTATCCTTATAGTTTAAATTAAGTAATATATCAGTATTTTCTTACCAAATGTAGGCCATAGGATGAAAAGTAAATGAATGGTAAAGATACAGTGTCTCTCCGTCTCTGGCTAATAAGCCGTCTCTTTTGA
>PHNY01080796.1:11671-32249 GCA_003724115.2 Anethum foeniculum
ACCATACGTATCAGCATCCACATCTTTCTTTGGCCTGTAAAGAGTTGAAAGAGTATTTTGGGCAGTGAACAACCCCTTCTCATACACGTTGTACTGGTCATCAGTTCCAAAGCCTGAGTCCATACCCTTCTCTTGGTTGAACAATCGTGTATCATACATGACTTCACCACCTCGTGCTCCTCCAGTAGTCGCCATTCCAAGTGCAACCTTTTCACTAACATCACGATCCCTGTCTCTGGTAATCTTACTTTTCTTCCCCATTGCAGCATCCTTTGCTTCCAATCTTCTCTCTCTTTTCCTCTGATGGCGCCTGTCCTCACGGATCTCCTCTCTACTCAGTCTATCTTCTCTTTCCTCCTTTGTCTCCCTTGGTGCAGCCCTCTCTCTTCCATTATCATTGTCTCCTCTCATGTCATCAACATCCACCATATTCTTGTCAAACGGAATCGAGGCAGCAGCTGGTGGAGCAGCACCAGTTCTTTCTGATCTAGCTTTTTGAGCTAGTTGTATCAATTCTTGTTCCTTCTTCTCCTTCTCTCGCAACATCATTTCCTTTTGAACCTTTGATCGCATAGCAACAGCCTCTCTTGCCTTCTCTTCTGCCACATACAGACCTTCTGAGAGCTTTGCAAAGTTGTCATTAATCTGAACCTCCTGAAGACCTCTACCATCTGCGGCCAAACGCTTATCAAGTGGGATTGTGTAACCTTTCGGATTCTTCCAGTTAGATATACACGGTGGGATTTTCCAATCCTGCTGATCCTTAACACTCACAGGGCGAGGCGGAGAATGCATAACAGGCACAGGGGGTGAACCATTAGCCTTAGGAACCTTCTTGTGCTTAAACTTCGGTGGCTCCAGCGGGTCCACTGGCATCTCAAACATCCTAACAATCCTCTCCTTTGCACCAGAATTAAAAGCAGAAGACTGCTGCGAAGGTTTATACTTAATAAATTCTGAGCCCGACTTCGTTGTAGTAACGTTTTTTGGCTGCACAGCACTCAACCTAACATTCACAATCTTCTCTAGTGCCATTTTAGTCTCCACTGTGGTCTTATCTTCAATCTCTTTTCTCTCATCAACATCATCCTCTTCTTCCTCCATCTCATCTTTCAAAATCTTCGGCACAAGATCCTTATATTGCGAATACACAATCCTCGAAGCATTCTCATTCTGTTTCACAATAGCATCAAACATTACCCTACCATGCACATCAACAGTAACAGGCAACGTCTTCTGACCCGAAACTACATCCTTTTTCCTACCCATATCAAGAGGATACTGCGCATAAAGTACTTCCGGAAAAGCACCACCATTGCCATAATGCTCCGGCCTTGACGGCCTAAAACCATCCCTCATCAGATACAACGGAATAGAATGCCCTTTCACGATTGCAGACACCTCATCCTCCGCAACAGTATACCTCTGTTTAAACCAGGGATCACTAGTATGATCATAATACGTAGTCCCGCTAGATTTCGCAGGTGGAAGAAGCTCCCTCAAAACCGCCATAGCTTAGATCAAAAACTACTAAACACCCCAACTTTAGGCCCCAGACCTGATCCGAGAAACAAAACAAACCAAAATCTCAAAAACAGAATCAAGAAATTAACACAAATTAAAAACAAGGCCTTGACCCACATATATAGCAAAACGAACAATCCTATTTCAACTGGGTAATGGAAAGGCCTTGCCCCACAAAACGAACAATCCTATTTCAACTCGGTAATGGAAACCTCCTAAGGATATACTCCCTCTGTTTTTTAATAATTAACGCTTTGACTTTTGATAGTGTTTTGACCGGTAACTAGAATTATTATTTTTTAAATTTTCTTTTTTTGAATTAAAATTTTGATTGTATTTTTTAATTCATAAAAAGAAAATTTTTAAAAAAATGTGTGCCAAAAGTCAAAGCGTCAATTATTAAAAAATAGAGGGAGTATAAAATAATGTTTCAAAAAAATTTATACTAATTTTATATTTTTTAAAGATTATTAAATAATTTTCGCAAACTCCATTGATTATACTTATTTTATTAACGTTATTTTATTTATTTATCTAGATTGTTATTCAAATTTTTGCATAAAATTTCACATTTTTCTATTTTTTCACTTTGATTTTATTATATTGTATGAATTTTTTTTTTTTACTTTTTTAATAATTGTAAAAGAATATGTTCAAACTTTATTCACAAATTTTCTAGATAAGATATACAGTTTAGTAGTATTTTAATTTCTATTTTATATTTTAATTATATATATGATATAATAATGATATTACAGAATTATATAATTTTTTTCCCCTAAGTTAACTCCGCACACCTACGATCGAACTTGACTTTCTCTATAAAAGACAATAACTCAACCACTAAACAAATTCTTTGTTAAACTTTAAAATATAATCTATATATTGAAGAATTAATGAATTAATAATTTAACAGAGTAAAGACTGTGTTCAACATTTTTTAAACCGAAAAAGTGATAATACCAATTTTGATAATCTATTATCATTTTTATTATCCATTTAAATACGCATTCACCAATACGATATTAATGCGACACAATTTTCAGTAGGATATCTATCAAGTACTTCAATAAGAAATATTAAAAAGATCTGAAATTGCAACCGCAACCGAAACTATCGGTTCGGTTTCGGTTTAAAGACCCTCGGTTCGGTTTCGGTCAAATTCCAGTCGGAAAACCACCTTGCGTGTATCAAACACCACCATAACAACGGCTTTAGAGAGTAGAGAAATAAATGACAAGGTGAAAATGGTAGGTATTGTTGGTGAAGGCAGTGCGAGTCCTTTTAACTCTGCTTCTTGGTACGATGTTATGCTTCACATTGTAAGTTCAATATTCTTAAGCATTTATCTGTATACATAGATGATATTTTTTCTATTGTTCTTATTAGTTTTGTTGTTTGTGGCTGTGATTTATCCTTTAAATAGCACTTTTAGCTTATCATCTTAACATCCAGTTTTGGTGTTTTTTCTATTAAGTATAGTATAGCATAATCTCGACAAGTGGATGTTCGATAAATGAATAATCTCGTTAAATTAATACCTTACATTGGTCTAACATAATAGGGACTGTTACAGCTATATAGGGGTTAGCAAATAAGAAGGCACCAAACCCATTCACTGGAGCCACGTGTCACCACAGTACACCATCTTCATATATACCACACACACAGTCGATCTAACTGAATTCAGTTACAATATTTAGATACAGATCATTGTATAGATGTAATTCTAGAAGCTTGTATAGAAATCAAATTAGGTATATAGTCTCAAGAATCAACACATTTCAGATTGCAAGCTTGAATAAAACAATTTTACTTTCTTCTACATTTTATCTTCTTTTTTGTGATATGGTATCAGAGCAAACAACTCTGTATCAATCAACATAAATGAGTTCATATGCTTCCGCCCTGCAAGCCTCATCAATGGCGGCATCGTCATCTACAATTCCGGTGATTGATATTAATCATCCGTATTATCTGAGTTCCTGATCATCCTGGTTTATCACTAGTTACCGAGATAATTACTAAACACAACTATCAACAATGGAGTCGATCGATTAAGATTGCTCTGTCTACAAAACTAAAACTAGGCTTTGTCGATGGATCTCAAGTTTGTCTGGCTTTGTCTCCTCAATCAATTATGTGGAAAAGAAGCAACGATCTGGTAATTTCTTGGATCTTAAACTCAGTATCATCAGAAATACGAAAGAGTATTGTGTATATGCAAACAGCAAAACAAATCTGGGATGATCTAAGTGCTCGTTACTCACACAACAATGTTCATCGACTGTTTAACATCAGGAATGAACTAGCATCACTGAATCAAGGTACTAAATCTATCACATCTTATTTCACTCATTTAAGAGGATTAATGAATGAATTGGAGAATTTAGCTCTGATTCCAAGATGTACTTGTAGTGTAACAACATGCACTTGTGGTATCAATGTGAAAATTACTCAGTATGAACAACAAATGAAGCTTAGTCAATTTCTTATGGAACTAAACGATCAATTTACCAATACTCGTGGTCAAATTATGTTCATGTGTCCACTACCTGATCTAAGTCACGCATGTGCTATGCTTTTGCAAGATGAAAATCAACGCAATTCTATGTATTCTATGACTTCATCAATTGAATCTGTTGATATGAATGCTCGATTTAGTCATAATTTTCAGTCCAAGAACAAGTCTGTGCAATCTAAAAAGGATGATAAGAAACTCAGTGATGTTTTGTGTGACTATTGTCATCTTTCTGGTCATACGCGAGAAAAATGTTTTGCTCTTCATGGTTACCCTGAGTGGCACAGGTTATACGGTCAACCTAAAACAAAACCTAGATCTTCAAACATTAAGAAAAATGTTGCAACTATGGTTAATTCAGTGGTGAAGTCAGATATTGCTCATACTGATGGAGGATCTATACATACAGTTCAACAGATACTAGCAACTTATCTGAAGCTCAATGTCATCAGCTTATACAAATGTTGCAAGCCAAAGTTAAAACTTCTGCTCCGGCTTCATGGATTAACGCTGGTTCCAATCATGTGGCAGGTAACTCATATTACTCTACTAATTTTGTCATGTTTGCTTCACCGGTTCAGTTCACAAACACTGAACATATTTGGATACTTGACTCGGGGGCTACTCATCATATTACACCTTACTTACATCTTGTCATTAATTCCAAAACTGTCAATTCTGAATTACACTTGCCAAATGGTGAAATATACAATCACTCATAAATATGAGCCAGTTTTTCAAGTAAAAACCTTAGATGGGGAGTTGGTTTGGAGGCAGCATAAATATCGAGTTAAAAGAAGCAAAGTGCCTGGGACATTTAAGTTTAGTGTTTTGGATAATGGGGTGGTTTCAAATGAGTTTTGGACTATTGTAGACGTTGCTGCTGATTTCAGCTGGGGTTTGTTTCACTATAGTGGAGCTGCTCGAGTTGCCGGACAATCTTACACTGGAGCAGTTCTTGTTAGTCCGAATGGCGAATACCCCGATGAGAGGGAGCGAGGAAAATTAGTTTCTGCGCTAGACAGATGCCACATCAAAGAATGGGAGTTGTTCGATGTTGACAATTGTTCATGCAAAGATACACCACTGGGCATTCCCAAAGGTTCGAGTTTGCACAAGATCATTAAAGTTGAGGATCTAAAAGGCTCTTTCATATGATCTTTTGGAAAATTCTAAAGCTGGACTCTTGTTGGTTGTTTCTGATAATGTTATTCTTATTGTTTGTAAAGCAGATGCGTGGTTAAAGTAACAAATGTGTAAAAATCAGGGAATTGCATTATAAAATAACAAAAAGTAGTAGTTAATCCTAATGCGAGTCCCAACTTACGACCCAAAAGGTGTTACCTTTGGTTTCTATGATTTGTACGTATTATCAATTAATCCATGTATTGCGAGACAACACTGTATAGTAATTTACAGTATGTGTATTTGAAGTTTCAGGTTTATGCACTTTGTGTACCCGGAGTTTAATATCTAAGCAGAAAGCAATCAAACTTTTCAAAACCGTGCAAAACGCATACTTTCGTCAACTTAAATTTAACTCCGTTTGTGATCTCTCTAAATGAAGAAACAAAGCAGGGAAACTCTGTCATTTCCAGCTATGTACGTGTGTGTGTGTGTGTATCCGGAGGCAAAAAAAAAAAGCGCATTCACTGCAAGAGGGTGTTTGATAGGGTCAAAAGACAAGCTGATGTTCGCTTGTATTTTGAGAAACAATATAGAGGAATAGGTCAGATGTAATGCTTGTATGATGAGGCTGATGTTGCCATTGGCTGTAGAGTTATGGTCAATCTTCTATGGACTCAAAATTGCATGGAGAAGGGGGATATCAAATTAATGTTCATTGAATCAGATTGTGACTGATTTGGTGTGTTGATCAACAACCTGCATAATCAGAATTGACCTGAATATACATACAATCTGGTTCTATATACACAAGGCTAAAGAGCAGTTGGCCACATGATTTTATGCAAATGCCCTCACGCGGATTTGTTTTCGGGTCACCCCCAAAAGGCCTCATACTAATGGAGTTAACTGACTGCTTATAAACTAGCAAACTACACCTCCCACAAATGATGTGGGACAACTCCTAACAATCTCCCCCTTCACATATCGGGCTCGACACCTGTTGAATCTACATCCTTCAGTGTGACCAGGCTCCCCCTTGACCCATACCGGTAGTACATCTGGCACTCTGCCTCCCCCTAGGCCCTTCTGCTTCCCCCTTATGCCCATCCTCAGTAGCCCATTTGCCGCTTCCTAAGCCCATCTGGTAGTCCATAGAGACTTCATCTAACTGAGGTTAATCTAGGGTGAGATTGTTATGGACCGTTATAACCATAGCTCTGATACCACTTGTTGGGCTTGCTAAGCAGGCCTAACTCCACATTAGTATGATATTGTCCACTCTGGATCGAGCCCGCATGAATTTGTTTTCGGGTCACCCCCAAAAGGCTTCATACTAATAGAGTTAACTGACTGCTTATAAACTAGCAAACTGCCCCTTCCACACACGTGGGACAACTCCTAACATTATTTTTTTCTTCTTTTTTAAATTTCAATTATTTTTAGGTTAGCATAAATTTTGTACTTAACAATAATTTTTATCTAAGCTGTGTTGTGCATTAGAATTTCAAGATAAATCTTGCACATTTTTGTGAAATTCTTTTTGTATAAAATGAATTGATTTAATAAAAAGTAATTAAAGTTTTGTTCTACACTCTATCATATTCTACGGTAGACAAATTTAATAATTTATAATTTAAACTTTTACAATATGTTTTGTACAAAATTCTTAAATTTATCTTTTATAAAATATTTGTTCTGCATGTTATAAAATATTTTAATTTTATTTTTTAAAGTACTCCATTAGATAATAATTTATAATTTATTCATATAAATATGGCCTGCACTAAATTTTTAAATATATTTTTCACAAAATATTTGTTTTTCCTGTTATACAGTATTTTTAATTTAATTTTAAAAATACTGTATTAGATAAATTTAATCATAATCTAAAAAATATTTTGCACTCCATTTTTTAAATATACTTTCACAAATATTTCTTCTCATGTTACATAATATTTTTGATGTAGTTCTAAAAGTATTGCATTTTAAAGTTAAAGTATATACAAGTGGGTAATGTGATACTAATATTTAAAAACTACTACTTAAGATGCTAACAATCCAGAATTTCACGGTTTGCGTGTTTCCGTCAAATCCATCCATCCAACTCTATTACTTTTCATGAGGATATTCTGGAATGTTAGGAGTTGTCCCACATCATTTGTGAAAGGGGCAGAAGATTACTAGTATATAAGAGCATCTCCAATAGAGGCACCCCTTGGGGGTGCCAAACATTGCCAACTCATCTAAAATATTAATATCTTAGTTTGTCTCTCATCCATGTCAAAGTAGGCAACTCTTAACTCCAATAGGTAGCACCCTCTCAAGGTGCTTGAATGGTCCCCACATGATATCAAGAATAAATAAATTATTTAATTAAACATGATAAATGAGGTAAGAGTTATATATATCTCTCATTTAAGAATTGTAGTTTAGTTATTTTGGGAGGGTGCCAAGAGGGTGCCAAAAGTTGGCCACTTCTCTTGGCACCTTTGAAGCACCCTTGACACTCCAATGGGTTTGCACCCAAGAGTGCCATGCCACATAAGATTTGGCATCCCTCTTGGCACCCCTATTGGAGTTGCTCTAAGCAGCCAGATAACTCCATTAGTATGAGGCCTTTTTGGGATATGCCCAAAGACAAATCCGTGCGGACTTGGCCCAGAGTGGACAATATCATACTATTGTGGAGTTATGGCTTGTTCGCGGCCCAACAAGTGGTATTAGAGCTATAGTTATAACGATCCATAACAATCTCACATGGACTCCCAGATGGACCAAGGAAGAGGCTGGCTACCCCAGGATGGGATTAAGGGGAAGGCAAACGGCCCTTCCAGTATGGGCCTAGGGGGAGGCAGAGGGCCAGATGAATTCCAGTATAGGTCAAGGGGGAGCAAGATTGTGATCATGAGGCAAATTCGACAGGTGTCGGGCCCGATGTGTGAAGGGGAGATTGTTAGGAGTTGTCCCACATCATTTGTGGAAGGGGCAGATTGCTAGTATATAAGCAGCCAGATAACTCCATTAGTATGAGACCTTTTGGGATATGCTCAAAGACAAATCCGTGCGGGCTAGGCCCAGAGTATCATATTATTGTGGAGTTATGGCTTGATCGCGGCCCAACACTGATAGTTCATTATTTTAATCGTTCTATCAACTATATGTACGCTACATTAACCCATTAAGCTACATATGACATCTCCATGACTTGATCGCGGCCCAACACTGATGTCATCTTCTTTCTCATGAACCTTACCATCTTCATTACAAGATATAACTAAAAGAAAGCAATACAAGCTAAATGTAGTCCAAACTTACATTATACTATTTCATGTTCTTAACCACATTATTTTGAAATTGGTATTAACAAAAGCCGCTAACTTTTAATCGTAATCAAAATGCCAAACCAACACTAGGTACAAGCTAGCGAACACAGGACCTCGTCTAAGTGCATGTTTGGGAATACTGAATTTCGTCTTAAATGGGCCAAAAGCCCATTCTCAAGTTTGCCAAATTGTTTGGAAAATTTAAGAGAATGATCAAATCTTCACATATATGATGAAAAAAAGAAAGTGATATCAAGGGTACATTCACGTTTCCTTCGTTCGGTTTTATATGTTCAGTATCATCTTCAAATTACGAATTTTTATAATCTTTTACTTACTCCCTCCGTCCGGATTTATCTATCTTGTTTAATTTTTTGTACTTAAATAGACCCAACTTTGACCGAAAATTTCATATAGTATATAATTGAAAACAATTATAAAATTATATAACCTCCTTTAATATGTATTTTTTAGTTTTTTAAAATAATAAAAGATTGATGTCTAATTTATGGTTAAAATTGAGTCAATTTGACCATAAAAAGTCAAACAAGACAGATAAATTGGGACGGATGGAGTACTTTAGTGTATATACAAAAATAACTTCAAATTTTTTTTCAAATATTTTTGTCTAAAATTTTAAAACACTTTGTCTTTTAAATTTTATATTCATGTTTTAAATTATTATATTAAATTTTAAATTTTCTAAAAAAAATTATATACCGAACACATCAATAACTTATAAGTAAAATTATCCAAACGTCTAAATAACTTATTAGTAAAAAGTTACTACTTATACGACACTTTTTAACTTTAAGGCGTAAGTTACTTTTTTTAAGAAACCCCAAACGGACCCTAAGTATCTATACATATTTCATATAATACAACTTTTCACTCAACTCATAATCGAGCATCACTACATTACAATAATTTATCTAAATAACCTTTTATATTTGAGCTTGCATTTCATTCCACCACAATAAACCCTCCAAACATGTACATTTAAGAACTACATTCATTCTAGCGCAATAAACCCTCCATGTACATTTAAGAACTATATTTATCAATCAAAATTCAAGTAAAAAAATTGTGTTTTTAAAAATAATTAATTTTCTTGAAAATAACGGCAATACTTAAAGATCAAGGCTTTTTAACAAAAGAAACAAAATCCATATAAATAATCATTCAAAAATCAAAACACATAATCAATATTACAAAATAATGACATGATAAATTTAGGTAAAAATTAAGGAGAAAAAATAAAATAATCATTAATTGAACCCTTAGTTTGGTTTGGTTTGTTTTGTTTTAATCATGGCCGTCAGATATTTATAATCCAATGATCTGGCCGATAGATCCAAATATTAAAAACACACACTACCCAAGTTCCCAGGTTTAATTCCAGCCAACAACAAACATTTATATTATTATTTATAAAGATACAAATAAGTTCTCAGATTCAAATCTTGACAACAACATCCATTTATATTATTATTTATAAAAATACAAACATCGTTAATGGTACAAATCTCATCTATCATATATTACTTTATATTTTTTGATTTCAAATTGAAATTATACGTATTCAAATTAAAATTATATAATATTTAATTTAATATTTAATTCTTTATATTAGAATTTCATTATTATCATATATATTATAAATTAAAATATATAAATATTAATGGGAACCCATGCATCGCCATTAACACAAATTTTTTAAATTTTTATAATTTTAGCACTTTAACCAAAATTACTCTTGTCTTTCACTATTAATATCCAAGAGGCTTTTTATCTTGGTTCTTAGGTTAAAATTTAAGAAACGAGAAGAAAATTTGTGCTCTAAGAGAAATCTCGTTTATCAGAGCTTCTTTCCACTCTCGACAATACTTCATAACATATCTATAAGATACACAGACTCTCCGCTTTCTTTTGTATTTGTATTTTTATAAATTCAACTGACTTTTAATAATTCTAAACTAAAAAAAGTGAGCATAAAAAGTATCGTTGGCGATGAAAGTACATCATCCACCATCATCTACCTTGATCAGGGACTTCTTAGTTTTGGTATAACGGTCCCTCCAGAAAAAAAATGTACGAACTGAACAGCTAAATGAACTTGCTCCCAAGTCCAACTCAAGCTGATCAAACCGATTTATTCCTTTAATTAATGCATATTACTATGTTAGTACTTCAGAGAGGGCAAAAATATTCCTCGTGTTTCAAAAAAAGCAGCTAGAAGACAGGGAAAAGAAAAGTAGATGGTAAGCCAGATTCGATGAAATGCCTTAATAAAGTCTGCAATTGTTTGCAGAAATTTTAAAAAAAAAAAAAAATCTTGTAACAGAAGAGCAGGCTTACAAGAAAAAGAAACACGGCAAGGATGATACTGCCAAGATCTTATACAAAACATTTCTACAGGGTACAGATAAACTTTGTGATAGCAGGCTAAACAACTTTAGGAGTGCAACCACAATCGATCGTGCAATCGCTCTTCCCCAGCACCAAACATCTCATCAACTCTTTCACCATCTCGATAGAAATGAAAGGTGGGGGTATATCGAATATGTTGTGTTGCTTCTGGACATTCATCAATATCTGCATAGAAAAAAGACAGTTTGGGGAATTTCTTGCTTAATTGGAAATAGGCAGGGAGGACCTGGCTGCAGACCCTAGCACAAATTTCAAAGATAATAAAAACTAGGGAAACTCTCAATGGCACCCTTCTACTTTTGACTTTTCCGGATAGTGCCTTTTTTATTTTTGGCTTACGAATAGTACCCTTGTACTTTAAGTTTCATATATACCATGCCATTCTATTAAACAAACGTTAAATAAACGTTAAAATTTAAATAAATAGCTTCGTTAGCCATTAAAACTTCATTTTTTTTTTTGCATTTTCAACACCCATAACAATCTATTACAATTATAAACATCATCATCAAAAATTTTGATCAAAATATAGCTCGACACTTCATAACGTATTCGAAGAATTTTCTTCAAAATACCTTTGCACTATTAACTTTTCCAACAAATGCTATTGTTGTTTTGACTTCTACATGTGGTACCCTTATATTTTAACGTTTGACTAACATTTGGGTAACGGAATGGTATAATCTGTAGAAACTTAAACTACAAGGGTAACACTCGTAAGTCAGAAACACGAAATGGCACCACTTGGAAAAGCCAAAAACAAAAGGGTACCACAGAGAATTTCCCAAAAAACTAGAATACATAGACTGGAATAAATCAGCAGTTCCCTAAGCAGAACAAAGAACCCAACAGCTACCAATATTTTTGAAACAAATAATTTATTTTATTCTACCGTTGCAAGGAAAAAGCAACTCTGGCGGAACTACTATTCATAGTGCATGAATATCTTGCTGTTCAATGAATGTAGCACGAGGATCTATCGTACGAAAATGCTGCTTCCACAAGGATTATGTTTTGGGGATTATTAATAAACTAAGATATAACAAATGCATAAAGCCTTTAACTGATCTTTCTATCAATTACCTAACCAAGCGGACAGTTACACAAAAACCGTATATCTGCCATCCCTTTTGAATTATAACTTTGCAGGAAGCATATTCATGCAACATCCATGGTCGAAAATAAATAATCAAACTTCACAATGACACAGTCGATGGATCATATAATGCAGGTATATGCCAAAACCTGACAAACCACTCTACGCAAACAACTTAAACTATCATCTCTAGTGAGCATTAATCGATTATATCGAAACAGGTTCTACTCGTAATTTTATGCTGCATTACGTTAGGTTCTACTTAAGAATTTCATATAATTGGTGAAGATATTCATAGTTATGCAAATTTACTAGGAAGAAGCTGGTGAGTTGAGCATATGCAAAAACTAAAAAAACATATCTTTAAAAAAAAAAAAAAAGTTGACTGAAGCAATTGAACAAACAGATGGTGATCATACCAAGAAGCGCCATAATTGATGACCGCCTGCAAAAATCATGCGTCAAAATAAAAATACAGCTGATATGGAATTGAAACAAAGAGATAAGATAAGTGGGCTTACGGTGGATTTAGAAGTTCTAATACCATTAAATATTTCCTTGAGTTTCTCATCTCCGGCAGCTGTAGTGACACGACCGCTTTCAACTTCTTCCATCAATATATATATAATTTCTGAAGTAACCCACCTATACAAATGACCAACCATATCCTTGAGTTAAGACTAATCATGGTTAATCTTAATTATAATTATGGTCATTTATGTATTTTTCACATTTATCTTCACTCTACAACTTTCCACTCATTCTCTCTCCTCCCAATTAATTAATTACCCTACCCCTCCGACTTATTCTCTATCTTCTCCATTCTCACAACCTTTCCACTTATTCTCTATTATTTGTTTCTTATTTATTAATCAACTCATCCTCTTTTTTACCCATTTCTTTTTCTTTCTTTTTTTTTGAATAAGAGGAAAATTTTATTAAATCAAAACATCCGACATAAGTGTCCCCAACACACTCGATGGAGGAGACGAAAATTCAATGAAGCTATTTAACATACAAGGTAATCTGGCCAACAAATGAGCCACCATGTTTGCACGCTTCTTAACAAAACTCAAAGAAACTCACACTTTACTTTTAATCAGAGACCGACATTGATCTATTAAGAGACCTTCTTCCAGTAGATTTTGAGTTCTACCATTGATCGCTTGAACACTAAGAAGAGAATCGCTCTCTATAAAGATCTTTTGCTCTTGGAACTCAGCTAACCACTTGAGAGCTCCCACAATACCTACTAGCTCGGATTCAAGAACCGATACTTTTCCTGCAAATCTCCATGTCCTGCTGCAAACAAACTGCCCCTGGTGATTACGAACGACCATGCCTACTGAGAATGAATCTACTCCCACGTAAACTGAGGCATCAACATTCAATTTCAACGCACCAGGATCAGGAGCCAACCACCTACTAGTAAACTGAACTCCACTTCTCTGCAGAAGAAAAGTTTTCTCGTGCTTGTTGTTCTGAGCTATTAACTTCTTTTTTTTAACTCTTTTATTCATTTTTCATTAATTTTAAATATCATTTTTTTCTTCGTAATTGTAAGCTAATACTCGTATCAGTATTTAATAAAAATATATGCACACTCCTTCCGCAATTATCAACCAAGTCTTTTGATTAAATTTAAATTAATCACTATTATAATAAATAACTATTTTTTTTACCAACCATACATGTATTATATACATTTTACTTATAATTTTTTTTATTATAACTTTTGAAATTTTATAAACTAAAATCATCGTTAAAATTTTTAGTAAAAAATATTTTACTTTATAAAACTTAAGTTTTTTAAAAAAGATTAATACATATACATAATCAGCAATAGCACGGTATTATACACAAAGTGAAATTATAAAATTTCATAAAAATATAAAATAATTGCAAGCCAAATTAATCAATGCCGCAACATAAATTATTTATTCTACGTTTAAAGTCAATAAATATGTTTGATATAAGTTAATATTTATTTGTATTACCCTATAAATTTATATTATATAAAATAATAATCAGAATGTTAAATAAGAACAAGCATGTAATAAAAAGTAAAGTGATTATGATATTATGTATAACGAAAAAGTATTTCAACATTAACAATCATAAAACAATCCAAATATGTAATCGAAGTAAGCGTATAATATTTTTGTAAATTTACTTAATATCGTCATAAATTTATACTTTTAATAACATTAACCTTCACTTAACAGTTTATCAATATATTAAATTTTTAATTTAAAAATGATAAGTTACGTATTTTAATTTTTAACACATAGTAAAGTAAGATATGAATGGAGAATGATATACCACATTATATATATATGATATATTACCATTCCTTTGAAATTTAAATAGTTAAAATTGGAAATTAATTATTACATCACTTAATTTGATACGTTATTAATTTTAAAAATGATAAATTACATAATATAGTATTTAAGTCGCATAGTAAAATATTATGTGAATAATGTACGACATTTTATGCAAAAAAATGTCTAATATGCCTTACTTTCAGGTAATTTGACCTGAATTGTCATACACAAGAATTAAGGTTCTATATATCCATCAAACAATATCGCGTGTCACTTTTACCCATGAAATATGTTTTTTCAAACACTTGCGCACAATACAAATTCTCACAAAATTCACCCTTCAATTTTCAAACTCGGCCTTATTATCTCATAACCTATCACAACCTCATACCATCGAAATTCTAATAATTTTATCGAAGACAAAATATATAAACACCTTAAACATGTATATATACACAACTATGTATTAGCAGATATGTTAGAACGACTATGTATTAGTAGACATGTTAGACTAACTGCTCATTTTTTAGGTAAATAAACTCATATTTTTAGATGAGGTTAGTTAGATGAGATTAGTTTTCCTGAGGTTACCTCATCTAAATTCCCCGGTTTAAAAAATGGTTAAAACACGAGGGTATTATTGTAATTATAGAAAGTTATATATATTTATAATAACACTATTATTATTTTATAATAAAATACACTTAGTACCTTAGGAAAGTTCCTGATATTATACACGACTATGTACTAGCAGATATGTTAGAACGACTATGTATTAGTAGATATGTTTGACTAACCGCTCATCTTTTAGGTAAATAAACTCATATTATAGATTAGTTTTCCTAAGGTTACCTAATCTGAATTCCCCGAGGTTAAAAAGAATTCTCATATTAAAATACGAGGGTATTATTCTAATTACAGAAAGTTATATATATTTAAAAGAACACTATTATTATTTTATAATAAAATACACTTAGTACCTTAGGAAAGCGCCCCTGAGGTAATCTTAGGAACATTATTCTCTTATCAGATACTCTTAATCATTTTTTATGCAATTAAATTATACAAGACCTTTACTCATTTTATGATGACTTCAGAAGTTTAATTATCTATTCACTTATGATCATATGTTAGTTGCAAATATGTATTTGGATATACATGAAAAATTTGAATATTCTGCATGTTACAAACAATAGTTACTTTTATATTAATAATCTTGAATTCGTTTTGATTGATTATTTTATGTTGATGATCTTGAAATATTTTATTACATTGTTATAAACGAATTATTTTTAATATATATTATGTTATACTATATATATATATATATATATATATATATATGCATATATGTATTATGTATTTTTATATTTATTTTTGTTCATGTTCGATTTTAATAGTTAGATTTAAATTGCGATATAAGATTATGTCGATAAATTAAAATTAAGAATTAGGTTTTTTAGTTTAGTTCTCAAATTTTGTCCCTTCTTCTTTTTATTTAAACATATTTTTTAATATTGTTAGATTCATGCAGTACTTTATTATGCTTATCAACTAAAATAATTGAAAACTTGAGTTGTGTATTATCATGATTCAATTTGACTCAATACTAAATATACCTCATTTCATTATTTATATTTATTATGTACTGTTATTATTGAGTTAACTAGAATAATAATATAAACATTGAATTTTTTAAATAAGAAATTAATTTAATAATATATGTGATAACTATGATTTATTATATTTAATGATTTGTAAATAAAAATAACAATAAAATATAAATATTTATTTAACAATATCCTAAAACTTTTAACTAACAAATTAATTATATAATATAAATATTTATAAACAAAAATTTAGTATTAACAAATTTAAATATAGTATGTGTAATACGGGTATAATGCTTGTATATATATATAATTCCTGAAGTAACCCGGGTAAACAAATGACTAACTATGCCATTGAGTTAAGTTTAATCATAGTTAATATTAGTTATAATCAAGGTTATTATTGTCTTTTCCACTTTAATTTTTTCTTTCTCACTCCACTTATTCTCTCTCTTCCCCATTTATCACCCATCTACTCGTTATCTCTCTTCCCCATTAATTAATCATACCTCCCCCTTATTATCTCTCTTCCTCATTTCCTAATTACCTCTACCACACTTATTTTCTCAATTACACATTTCTCAATTATAATTCACTTATTCATTTTATTTTCCATTTTTTATTTATCCATTGGGTCATTAACTTCTTTTTTATTTTTATTTTTATCATCCTCCACCAATTTCCAAACTTTCGCATTTCTCATTTTTTATTTGAAATTATTAATAATAAATTAAAATATATGTACTCGCTTTCTTCAATTACCAATCATGCCTGTATTATATACACTTTAATCATAATAATATTATATATTTAAATTTTAAATATGCATGTTTGCAAAAATGGGCATAATTTCATATTAACCATTCAAGTATACTTTAACGAAAATATCAACAATCACAATTTAAAAACGTCAAAGTCCATTCAATGAAGTATCAATCTTAGACACCCAGCCATATTATTCGGTAAAGCAATTAAAAATTTGAAAAGTTAACCCCACTACACCACTAACTTATATTTTATTTATTTTATTATTTTTCACTAATTTTCAACATTTCTCAATTTCTTTTCTTCAAAATTATCAATTAATGTAGTCATCAATAATAAAATCAAAATACATGTACCCAGCGTAATCAATTACCAACCATGTCATTTAGTTAAATATAAGTTAATTACAGTTATAACAGAAGATAGTTTAGTATTTCTCTTAACAAATTTATAAAAATTGGTTCAAGAAAATTCCTATATTCCCGAAATATGTATTTAATATTTTAAAAAAACTAAATTTTAAATTTTATTTATCCATATTCAAATATTGTAGATTCTTATATATATGTGTGTGTGTGTGTGTGGGCGCGCGCGCGTGTGTGTGTATATATATATATATATATATATATATATATATATCTCACACATACATACATATAATCCTGAAGTAACTCAACTATTAAAATTATCTACAACACTCTTAGGTTAAAGTTTACCTTCCTTAATGTTCATTATATCAAAGATTATTAAAATGTCATTTTCCCATTTATTTCTCTTACTTATTTCTTAATTACTCATTTACCCTCCATAAATTCTTTTTCATTTTTTAATTACCCACAAACTTTTTTCTATTTTTCTTAATAAATTTACAACCATTTCTACTTTCTCATTTTTTTAGAAGTTATCAGTTAATACGGGTATCAATATTCAATCAATATATATGTAAATATATATTATAATTGAGAAAAGTGTGTACAAATATTTTGATTCAACGTTTAAAATTTAATGGAATGTTTGATAACAATTAATATTCATTCGCATAACTTTATGCAAATATAATATATAAATAAATTTAAATAGTCAGAATGATAAACATGACCAAACATGTAATAAAAGCAAATAGTTACAAAATCATTTATAGACGAAAAAAATATTCAAAACTAATGATAATAATATAAACAATCTCATCCAAATATGTAATCGTAGTAAACATATCATGTCAGTATATAAGAAATAATATTAATTGGACCGATAAAAATTTGTTATTTTATTGATAAAATATTATTTATTATATTAGAATTATATATGTCAGAGTTTACAAAGGCTACTATAGAACTTTTTCTATTAATGTGATCAATAATTATAGTAAATGAATATTTTTAATGATTCAATTGTATTGATATGAATACTAGGTCAAAATATTTCTGCTAAACAATTTTAATACAAACTGGAGTTATATAGTATTGATTTTATAACAATATTATTTTCTTATACTGTGTAAACGATAGAGACTGATCGTTTATTTTTTGTTAAACAGTGATTAATCTAAATCACTAAATAATTTAAAAAGTTGCATATTTATTTATATTTAATAAACATTTCCATTTGTATGGTTGGATTTTCTTTTTTTGTTAAATATGAAACTATTGTGATTTTACTATACATATGGCAACTAATCTCTCACAATCGATGGATATAGCTATATATCTGCAAAAAAAATTCGTAAATAAATTTAACACGAAAAGTTGATGTAAATACAGATGCCACGTCACTTTTTTCGATTTTCGAATTTTTGCCATACACGAAATTTTTTCAAATTTGTCAACCATCGCTCATTCTAGACAAGCGCCCTACACACACATATTTTAATGTATATTTGTTTTCGGGTTTGGTTTTAATACTAAAATATAAATTATTTTACCATTCATATTGTATTGTTAAATTATAATCAAAAATTCGGTTATTCAATTCAAATGTCGAATTATGTCCAAATTTTTTTGAACACGTTATTCATGATTGTTTAGATTCTTAAAGCTATTTATTAAGTTCATCAATAATAAAATTATTGAAAATTTGAGTCGATCAAAGTCTATATTAGGTTTCCATACTTAGAAACAATTTAGGATAATATTATATATTGAGCTTTTTAAGAGTGAAACTGATATGATAATATATGTTAATAACTACGATTTATTTTTATTTAATGAGTTGTAAGTATATATAACATTAATATATAAACATCTATTTGATAATTTTATAATTAATTTCAAATAATATATTAATGATATTATATAAATATTTTTACACAGAAGTTTAGTTTAAATAAAATTAATGGTATAATGCTTGTTTGTATTTGAATAGCATTACTCAAGGCCGTGTTTGGCTGCTAGTCCTGCTTCTATTACTCTTATTTCATCCCCTGCTCCCTTATTATAATTCAAAAATCGCAAAATCATTTCATGTATAATGTATATGTTTTTCTTATTGGTTTTTCTAGCACACACGTTAACAACTTAGATTCGTTCTCGTTATTAATAATAGGATCCTATATGCATAAAAATAAATTTCTTAACAATTAAAATTAGACGACTCGCAAAAAAGTAGTTGATAGTACTTAGCAAAAAAAAAAAAAAAAAAAAGTAGTTGATAGTATGTGTCTATAGACACCCGTTTAGAAAATCATTTTTTTATATATATAATTGTGTAGAAGTTTTTCTTGAAAAAAAATCGAGAAAAGAATAAATTAAGACATTTGTATTCAAAATTTTGGACAATTTGGATATTGAACATATTTTATAAAGTACAATCTAACACGTACTAATACACATTACTATGATATCTGTTAGTTAAAATTTACATATCATCTATCTCTTTGAGTTTGTAATCATTAGTTAAAATATCTATGTTACTTTTATACTATATTTAAACCTAGTTTTACACATAAATATATACATATATTTATATTATATCTAATACATCATTCTTATTTTATAATTAATATTTTTAATTTATATAATATTAAGTGTAAAAATATTGTTTTTTTATCAACCAAAATTATTAATTATTTTAACATACAATTGCATATTTACAAAAATACTAATAAATCTAATATAATATAATTATATTTTATAATATATATAAGTAATGTTTATTAATTATTTTTTTTGTCATATTTAAATATAATATTAGATTTTCAATCGTAATATTTATTAAAGGAAAATTCTCAATGGTGCCCTTTTACTTTTGGATTTTCCAGATGGTGCCTTTTTTATTTTTTACTTACGAGTAGTACCCTCATACTTTAAGTTTCACATATACCATGCCATTCTGTTAAAAAAACGTTAGGTAAACGTTAAAATGTAATTAAATAACTTCATTTGCCATTAAAACTTCATTTTTTTTTTGCATTTTCAACACCCGTAACAATCTATTATAATTAAAAACGTTATCATCAAAACTTTTGATCAAAATATAGCTCACAACTTCAGAAAGTATTCAAAGAATTTTCTTCAAAATACCATTGCACTATCAACTTTTCCGACAAATGTCATTGTTGTTTTGACTTTTACCTGTGGTACCCTTATATTTTAACGTTTGACTAACGTTTGGGTAACGGAATGGTATAATCTGTAGAAACTTAAAATACAAGGGTACCACTCGTAAGTCAGAAACACGAAATGGCACCATTTGGAAAAGTCAAGAACAAAAAAGTATCATAGAGAATTTCCCTTTATTAAATTGCAATTATATTCAATATTTTTTCATTAAATATATAATATATTTTCACTTGCATTAAATTAAATTTTAATTGAACTTATTTAATCATTCAATATATATATATATATATATATATA
>PHNY01080814.1:5741-22208 GCA_003724115.2 Anethum foeniculum
AAGCCCTGAACCAACGCTTAAGGCCTGAGCATATCAAAAGAATTCACAACTCAATTGTCAACTAAAACTAAAACAATGTGCCCGTTTGGGAAATTTTAAAATAAGTAACTTATAACTTAAAATGAATAAGTGACTTATAAGTGATAAGTAGATAAATGCTTATAAGTTATACAAGTGTTTGATATATTTCATATTTTTTTTTACTTAAATGAACTAAAATAAATAATTTTTAAATATAATTATATTAATTCGTGAATTTAAGTTAGATTAACATTAGCAAATATATATTTTAAAACAAAAATAAATAAAAAAGCGAAAAATCAAAATAAGGTGAGAAAAAGTACGTCGTTACCAACATGCAACTTATCAGCTTATAAGTTGTAAATTCGACTTATAAGTTGGGCTGACAAACACACATCGATAAGTTCTTACGGACTTATATGTAAATAAGTTGGCTTATTAGAAAAGCCAAACTCGCCCAATATTTATACAAATAAGCAACTTTTCTCTCATTTATTCATGGACTACACTAAGATAATGTCTTAGATCCAAACATGAAAGTTTAGGTCTTCATAGCAAGGAACAACCTCCAACAATTAGTTTCCGGTAATTCCATCAAGAACATATATAAAATATGACTTGAACTTACCATTTTCTAACAAATCTACAATCCATGTTTTGGTATAAACACTATCACACAACTGGACAATCGAGTTGTGAAAGACTTTAGGTTCGTCTGGGAGATGTACCCTTTTGCTACTGGTTTATCGAGGGCCTTTGCTATATAGCCAGTGCATTGGGAGAGGCATGTGGCAATTGATACTATGGTGGTTATTTGTGTTTCTAGGCGAAGAACACTGATGGCCACCCTTCCTGGTCATTTGATTCAGCATCTTGCAAGAGTTCAGGCAGAGTTCTTTATAGAACATCAAGCTTTTTAACGTGTCTCTCTTATAGTCATACGGCTAACTCTTGTTCTGAGCTCAAGGACTCTATCACCGCTAATTAAGAAAGCTGCAAATTCTTGGAGTTGCCATCTTCAAACTCTGTCTCTATGGCAAATTGGGATAATGGACCTACTAATCTATCTGATTCAGCTGCGAACTGATAGTGCTCATGTGTAGGATGAAGAGGTTGCAGATGATACTGCAGCTGTAGGTGGAGCCAAGAAAATGCAATGCAATTTGATGACAGCTGAGGTATGCTCTGGCTTGCCAAATCAAACTACAAAAGCTGTGGTAATCGACTACCTGACAACCACCAAACATGAAGCCTCTACTAAAAAGAAGCCCAAGGGCCAAGAGAAGTACAAAATAAAGAATTGTGTTTAAGCTCCAAAGTCTCCTATGCTATCTATATGTTTATTTCATGACTGAACTTGAGTTCGTTTGTTCCCATTTAATTTTCTGGTTGTAATACTCTTACTAGCTGTGCAAGAACTTGAGTTCGTTTTTTCTTTACTAGCTTAATAAAGAAAAATTCTATTGGCATGTAAGATATTGATACCATTGCCAACACAAGCTACCACAGTGTATTTGACAGACTATACCGGAAGGGGTGATGTTAAATATGTTAATGTTCACATAGTCACCTGTCAATAAACTTCGTCTCATTTTATTGAATTTGGACCTAGATAAGGTCAAGGATGGAGATTATGGTTAAAAACTCCAATGTTAACAAACAGGGTGACAAAAAACTTTATTCACGACCAGATTTGTGATAATTTATTATTAACAATTTGTTTGGGAGTGTAATTTAACATCAGCTTTTATAGCATGTTGACATATCTAATATCATAGCCTTTTCGTGCAATTGTGCTAACCAGTTAACAAAACATGAGGGATTGTTAATCTGATGTTTCTCACAACTGTATTAAGTAGTCATTTTACAGGACTATCGAAGTGGAAGTCGGTACCCTTACGAGGTAAGCTACTGTCTTCTTTTCTCTGGTTTGTATTTCTCTTGTAAGTTAGAGTTAATAACCCAAAACCTCTTCGTGTAGCCCGAGGGTTCGAATCACACCCTGTTTAACTAAATAAAAAATAGAAGTTAAAAGTTAATAATGCATAGTAGATGTTTGAGAAAGTCCTGAGAGAGTGATTCCTAAATCAGGACCCTTTTCTAGACACTAGAATTTTGTTATTACTAACTTGAAGTTAAAACTCCTCACAATCTACATGTAAATTGAATACTTCATGTTTAGTATACAAAACTTTTTATGATTATCATTTGGAAATGGAGTTTATATTTTAGTCGAAGCAATACTCCAAAATTTTGAGAAAGTCATGTGAGATGAGTTTTTTCTTTAATTGTCAACTAGGGTTTATCGAGAAACTTTGCTCTAGGGGGCACCGAGTAAATTTTGGGAAGATATACTCATATTTTAATTTTTTTGGGGGCACTTTCCTATATTTCCAAAAATTTAATGGTGAAAAATCCGTAAGTTTGGTACGGGGGCACGCTACCCCTTTAGTAAATCGGCCCCTGATTGTCAAGACTTTACTAACCAATATGTATATCAGGTTAGATGAGCTGCTTTGTTCGTGATAGATAGCGCTGGAGGAGTTCTCATTGGATATATCAGTTTATAGCAAGCCCTGCAGGCTTTCCAGATCGAAACAGTGTGCATGAGTTGGGGCCCAAAGATAATTGTAAGTTTAATAGTTTGTTTTCAAAAAAAAAAGTTCAAATTTTAAAATTAGAAGACATAGACATGAGTAGAGATGCTGTTGTTGAGATTGGTGTTTGTATGACCAAGGATCACTATGAATAAACAGCTCGTGTAATGCTCTCATAGATTATCGAAGGCTTGGTCAGACCAACTTGGCTTGAAGGTAAACTCAGCAATGATGCTCACAATGTAATAGTCAAAGAAATAGTTAACAAAGTCATGGGCATAATGAAACAGCTCCCATATACTCTTGACGACACATTAAACTTTTTCAAGAGGTTCGAAATAAACTAATTAAACATATTAAATATTCTTTTTGTACCCGTATGTGTAGTTACAAAAATACTTATTTGAGTTTTTATTTAGTTTGAAACCTTATGTTGTTAAGGTAAATTAATTATCAATCTCTACTTATTAAAATTGTGATATATGTTAAAAAATATATATGAGTTATTACCGAACACTTAGTGCATTCAAAATACTTACAATACATTCTATAAAGAATGTATCCCCACTATTATGAGATATGAGATCTAATCTCATCTTATGAGTTATTACCACACGCAGTGCATTAAAAATACTTACAATACATTCTAAAGAGAATGTATCCCCACTATTATAGATATGAGATCTAATCTCATCTTATTCTATCCGCATATTAGCATGTAAATTTTGTAAATCTAGTTGATTAAACTCAAACAGTTATTAGTCAATATAATGACGTTAAGCATCAAATTTCAAAACTCCATCAATCTCAAGACTCTACATCAGCTATACCTTTAACTCAGTCCATTCCTGTCAGAACTGGTTGTTTCACACCTGCTCAGATTAAGGGTTTAGGCCAACACATTGTTGATCTCAAAAGATCTAAAGCATCAATGCAAAGCACTTTGACTGATCTTGAATGTTCAGTCTCAGTATAAAACTGTTAAGTAACCAATCGCTCTAAAACCTTAAGGTTCAGAGGAAGCCCCCAACAGGATCTTATACCACAACATATATTATTTAACACTCCCCCTCAATCGTACGATACGTTTCGGTACGATTGACAACAAAAAAACCAATACCAGTAACAAATATTTAAATTAAACAAAAGGGGGTGGGAGGACTCGAACCTGAGTCCCTCACTAAACCGGTCTCTGATACCATGTCTCTAATACCATGTTAAGTAACCAATCGCTCTAAAACCTTAAGGTTCAGAGGAAGCCCCCAACAGGATCTTATTCCACAACATATATTATTTAACAAAAACAATGACATCAAGGGCCTGATTGACTCTCAAAACTCATTTCAACTAAAGTCTAATCTTGCATTAGGAGCAATCATGGCCGCCTTAAAAATTCATCCAATTGAAGGGAGAATGAAGGGAAACAACAAAAGCAAGCCAATGAGGGGAGACCAAAAGCAAGTGGAGCAACCCGCAGAAAATCTGTCAAGTAAAGAAGCTGAAGTTGCGAGTGAGCCAACCAATTGACAAAGAATCAAAATGACAGCTGGGAGACCATACCAAAACAAAGACTTTACTGATTTTCTAGAAATCTTTATGGCTCTTAGTTGGTCACAACTACTACATTTACAGAAAAGCTTTGGACAAGAACATCAATTGGATAAGGAGCTTTCTGAAAACAACTACTAACAATGGAGTTGTCCTTTGCAATGCAGTGATAGTAGTAAACATAGTCTCAAAAAATGGTGATCAATGTCTACATATCTCTCATGAGTGTTTGAGGAAAAGAAGATAATGTGAGTTGGATGTGCGGAGTCAAAAAGTAAAGAAGATGTCTAAAAAAGATGATCACCTCCTGAGACTCATTATTGAAAATCTCAAGCCAGCACATCCAGAGGCATTCACAAATTCCACAAAGAATGTAGTCTACAGCACTTCCAGAGGTATTCACAAATTCCACAAAGAATGTAGTCTACATGAGTGAGGAAAACAAAATCCAATACTTCAAGATTCCTACTCAATGTGTCAGGAGCAATTGGAGGCTCATTGTGAGTATTGAAAATGATCTTAGAATCAGGAAGAATAAAACTCATGATGACTTTACTATTCTTAAACTCTTATCTAGATACCTAGCAAATGCTCAAGCACTTTTGTTAGATGCCAGATATAATGGTAAAGATCTTGATGATGATGAACATGATCAAGACAAGTCAAAAGACTCTCAAGTTGGTAGTTCTTCAAAATCAAACATTAAAAAGGATGACAGGAAGAATGAGGTAAAAGGGGATGACAAAGATGATGTAAAGGGTAGTGGAGATAAAACTTATCAACTAGATTTACAGAATCTACATGCTAATATTTTGATGTATCCCCGCTAATTTTTTCTATTCTAATATGCTATTGCCATATATAATTTTTGGTTTATTATTTCTAACTTCAATGTCATGTGAATTCTTTATGTGTAATACCTAGAGGTTGTGAGTGCTCCCGATGAGTGATGGGAGTTGTGCACTCATCTACTATAAGAGCAAGTTCAATGGTGGTGTTATAATACGTATAGTTATTGCTAAAATTTGAAATCATAAAAATATATTTCCATTACCTAATGTTAAAGTACACAACAATATTTGTCACTGTTACATTATTAATTCATTTTACCACTTGCATGCTTATGTGGCAATTATAGCACCATCTATACTTGATTTCATATTTAGCACCAAGTATTTTGCTATTTTGTATCTAACTTTAGCATCCCACTGAAATTATTTTTTTTTTACTTGAATGCTATATTATAGCAATAGCACTCATTTTAGCACCACAATTAGACTTTGCTCTAACTAAAGGAGAGGACAAACTAAACATGCGTCACTCTCATTCAAATGAAACATGTCATCATGTTGAATAGATGTTTCTCTCTCCTTGTATAATTTGTCCAATTAAGCGCTCATGTGGCACATCTCTATTATCTATTATTTTCTCTCCTACTTATTTTCATATTCCTATTTCTCTTTAATAGTATTATTTTGTAAAAATTTATCAATTTATTTTATATTTTCATAAATAATAAATATGTTTTACTCAAGTTAAAACGTGATTAATACTAATTTCTTCCATATATTAAAATTGCATATGTGATGGCTAAAATTATAATTCACTTTATTTGGAATGTAATATAAAATACATCAATAAAAATATTTAAGTGAAACCGAGTTAGTGCAGTGGTTGAGGTCTTGACTTCTCCAAAAAGATGTCAAGAATTCGACTTTCAACTATGAAAAATTATACGTGACATCGGTCCGTGCAATTAAGTTAAATAAACATGTTCTGCCTCGCCATCTCACTATAATCCCCCCTTCCTATTATACCTTTTTCCCTCCATTTCTACAATATTTACCCTAAAATGTTATTGAGGGGGTTAGCTATCTCCTTTATATTTGTTCGGCGGAAGCAAGGTATAGAACTCTAAGGCTCCGTTTGTTTGCTGGAAAATATTTTCCAGGAAAATGTTTTCCGGATTTTCCGGTGTTTGTTTGTACTCTGTAAAATATTTTCCAGGAAAATATTTTTTGTGTGTTTGTTTGATTTTCTGGAAAAAAAATTTCCAGATTTTCCTGCGTTTGTTTTGCGCTTAGAAAAATAAAATATTTTCCGGGAAAAGAAAATTTCTAATAGAAAAGTGATGATTTTCAGGAAAATGACTTCTCTTTTTAGCAAGGGAAAACATTTTCCAAACTGAATATCTTCTCTCTGTTTTTCGTAATTTTCTTCATATAAAAACTTTTTAAGAGAATTTTTTTTTCGTGAAATTTTTTTCCGAGAAAATTTTTGTCGGGAAAAATATTCGAATATTTTTTTCCAGAGATATTTTCGTGAAATTTTTTTCCCGAGAAATTTTTCCAAGAACCCAAGAAATTTTTTTTTCCTGAAAATTTTTTCTAGAAAAGTTTTTCCCGAGAAATTTATTTCTCGGGAAATTTTTCCGAGAACCCGAGAAAATTTTTTCCCAGAAAATTTTTTGAGAAATTTTTTCCCAAAAATTATTTCGAGAAAAGTTTTTCTTGGGAAAAATTCCCGAAAAATTTTTTTTCCCGAAAATTTCTCTAGAAAAATTTTCGATAAATTTTTTTCTAGAGAATTTTTCCGAGAAATTTTGTTCTCGGGAAATTTTTCCGCAAACCCGAGAAAATTTTTTCCCGGGAAAAATTTGCGAGAAATTTTTTTCCCGAAAATTTTTTCTCAGGAAAAATTTCCGAGAAATTTTTGTCTCGAGAATTTTTCCGAAATTTTTTTTTCTCGGGAAATCTTTCCAACAACCCGAGAAAATTTTTTTCGAGAAAAGTTTTTCTTTAAAAAAATTCCGTAGAAATTTTTTTTTTAGAGAACATTTTTCGAGAACTTTTTTCCGGGAAAAAATTCCGAAAATTTTTTTTCTCCGAAAATTTTTCTTGCGAAATTTTTTGATAAAGTTTTTGTCGAGAAATTTTTTCGAGAAAAAATTTTCCAAAAATATTTCGAACATATAAATATTTTTCGTAGAATTTATTTTTTAGGAAAATATTTTCTAGGGAAAACATTTTCCTGGAAAATATCTTCTAGGAAAACAGTTTCCGGAAAAATAATATTTTCCAAAATAAAGTTATTTTCCGGCAAACAAACGGAGCCTAAGTTTAAAATCTTTTTGTTATACACACAAATAACGCCCACATATACTATACCTACATGTTACTGGTTTTTGATATGCACTATCTGCTAAATGTCGTATCTTAGCATTTTAAAGATGGGAAAAACATAAAAAAGTCCATTAAATTTTTTATTAAATTTGACTTTCTAACTACCAAGATCTGATCCAATTTTTAAACACTTGCATAAATTTTTATTTTAATTATTTCTTTGTTCTTGGTCACTTTTGTAATTCCTAGATTTCCATTTTAATTTACACACACGTGTATTATCTCTTCCTTTTTATACAGTGGGTAGATGTTTTTTTTTAGCTTTTTTTAGAATTTAACGTGTGAGAAAATACAAGTGACTCACAATAGTCAATACTGGTATTGTATCTTATTTCTAATCAGTGTTGTTGTTACTATTGTGAAGTTTTGCTTCAATGCTTTTTATTATTTAATTTTCATATACTAAAAAAGGTATATAATTGGATATTAACCAACTAAAATATATGATAGGTATTTACAAATTTTAAAAAAAATTGCTAACATGTGTTTCACAGTCACAATGAAACAAAAAAAATATTCGAATACAATATGAATTATTACTGTACATGATGTGATACTTAATAGTTATTGATGAATTAATTGCATAGTTAAAGCATAACTCATAACTCGTACATATACACATTAAATAAATTTATAGGTGTTATAATATAAATGATAGCTAAGACGGGATACCAATTGCTCTTTGGGCTAAATTTGTTTAAAATCTTACAACTAGTACAATTAGTAGTAACTTTTTTTTTAAACTAAGAAATAAAACATGGGCCGAATCCCACCTCTTCCCTTATGGTGGTCCGCCCTCTATATTGACCGCACTGTTTTGGTTACACGTTTCTCGTCTCTTCTAGAGTCTTCTAAATTTTTTACAATCACTATATACTCTTCTATAAATTTACCCCATTTATCATCTTTCACATCCCAACTGCATATTGTCATCTCTGTCTTTCCGTCCTTCCCCACTAAATAACGCCTCCACCAAAAGTACAATATCAAATCAAAGTATTGATTATATTTTTACCCGATTTTTTGTCTATCTGACTTATTTGCATTATTTTTTCTGTATCATGCACAAAATATCAAGTATTCCCAAATCAGTAAGTATTTGGCTAATTATTTTTGTACACTATTACATCTGTATACGTCTTTATATACATAAAGAATATATTTCATTCGAAGTTGTGTACATGGTTCATTCTAATATGATCTGATTGAACAAACAAAAAAAATATTGATTTGACTTTTTTTAATTTGGAATTCGAATACATTTTGTTTTTGATTTTCGGTTCTAGTTAAATTTTTTGATAGGTTTAAGCTTCTATCAAATTTCATATAAAATCAAAATTGAACAAAATCCTATGGTCCGAGATAAATTTTAGATTTCGAGTTTTTGATTAAGAACTGGATCGATAAGGGTTCGATCTTCTCAGATCAATTGGTAGATCGATTGTTACACAAATATTTCAAAAAAAAATTTTATTTTACCCCCGAAATGAACATATCAAATATTTCTAATGATAAAATATTTTCATATAGTTTCTGTTAAACAAATTAATTTCAAAATTTAATCATAATTTTTTCTTATTAAACTTCTGTTCTTATGTGGCTCTTGCAGTAAACAATGAAGAAAATGCTCCACAAGAGATTGAGTCTCCCCTCCATTCGGTTGATGTGTGCTTACCAGGTAATATCAAACCGAACCAAACCAAACAAAATATACTCAGTATATCTCTATTAAAGCGGGTCTGAGGAGGGTAAGATGTACACAGATTATGCCCCTGTTCCGAAAAATAGGGAGGCTAGCCTTCACTATTATGCACAAAGAGACGTGACTTGTGCTAATGGGTTCGAAAGAAATGGATGAGTTACCAGGTAATATTTTTCCAATAATTATTTAAATAATGCAATGCCTGCAAATAGTACTGTAAGAAAATAGATTTACACCTATTCAGATGATCGAAAGTAATTGAAAATGTTTGACTAATAATATAATTAAACTTCGGTATTTGTACAATTACTTCCTTCCAATAAAGTGCCATCATCGTTCAAAGAAGCAGGTTTACGACATGCTTCCTTGCAACCATGCACTAGTGGAGGATGAAAGTGACCAGGAGAGGTAAACAAATTGGTGAAGTGGTGATATCCTAGTATTCTTGAAAATATACTTGTATATGCTAGAAAAAATAGTTTTAGTGTTCATTGTTATATTTAATTTTTAAGAATTTAAGAATAAATACTCTATATTTAAGATGATAATACAATGGTATTAAGGCAGTGATTTTTCGAGTTCTTTTTTTCGAATCTGAATGCTGAAAGAAATTTGTGTTCAAAATATTTGTATTTTAAACTTGTACAGTTGATTTTTTATACAGTTTGCAGCCTTCACAGATGATGTAAAGGCAAAGAAAAATCAGGTTCTGGGACCAGGAAGATGACCTTAAGAAGAAAGAAGCTAAATAAAGCTTTGATTTCGAAAATCAACCTGAGAAGATGATATCAGCTGAATCATGCTTATGTAATGCTTGTATTTTATTTTTTAGCTAAATGTAAATACTTGTATTTGTATAGTTTATTAGAGTAAAATCGATACATTGTGACTTTTTCATTTCAAATGCAAGCCAAATGTTGCCAGACCTTAATTGTTAAACTAATGTTATTGTCTCCGATTATTAAGATAATAACTTAATCTTCAAAAAATCTTGTTTGATTGCCTCTACAAGAAGAAAGGATTCCATAGCAATATGTTTTAACGTTTGTTAAATTTCGGTATTTGTAGATGTCGTATGATTTTTCATTATTAAATACTAGTTATTTGTTTAATTTTTGTATAATATGTTATTTATAAAGGCCCTATTCCATTCTCCATATTGGTCCTTTGGAATCTGGTCCTGGAGAAGATCACCATTCGTGTGATTCTGTGAATGTCATTGTGGAGGAGTGGGTTTATTACACTTTCACTATTCTGTAAAAATTCAAATTTTCTGAAATTTGAAAATGCTACAGACCGGTGGTTATTTGTGTTTCTAGACGAAGAACACTGATGGCCACCCTTCCTGGTCATTTGATTCAGTATCTTGCAAGAGTTCAGGTGGAGTTCTTTATAGACCCATCAAGCTTGTTAATGTGTCTCTCTTATAGTCATACGGCTAACTATTGTTCTAAGCTCAAGGACTCTATCTCCGCAAATTATGAAATCTGCAAATTCCTGGAGTTGCCATCTTCAGACTGTCTCTATGGCAAAATGGGATAATGGACCTCCTAATCTATCTGATTCAGCTGCGAACTGATAGTGCTCAAGTGTAAGATGAAGAGGTTGCAGACGATGCTGCAGCCGTAGGTGGAGCCAAGAATGCAGTTTGATGATAGCTGAGGTATGCTCTGGCTTGCCAAATCAAGCTACAAAAGCTGTGGGAATCGACTACCCGACAACCACCAAACATGAAGCTTCTACTGGCAAGAACCTAAGGGCTAAGAAAAGTACAAAATATAGAATTGTGTTTAAGCTCCAAAGTCTCCTATGAGTGTGCTTATTTCATGACTGAACTTGAGTTTGTTCATTCCCATTTAATTTTTCTGGTTGTAAAGCTCATACTCGCTTTAACTTGTTTGGCATGAACTTATACTCCATATGTTTGCATAGAGTAGAGGCTTTCCCCTCGTCATATTTTATAGGGATTAAAAACTAGCTCAACAAGAAAAACACTTTATTGGCATGTAAGATATTGACAGACTGGAAGGGATGATGTTTTATATGTTACTGTTCACATGTCAGAGAAAGGTCCAAATTTTGACCGATTTCGGTCCAAATTCACCCAACAATGGCCTAAATCTCGGTCCAAATTTGGACCGATGAATAGTGCTGAGATTAAAATAATAGGTTTTATTATTTATTTTTTAGTTTATTATATAAAACTTTGATTTCGGGTATTTATAAATTTAATTAACTTATATTATGATATTATTATTATTTATTTAATTTAAATTTAAATTAACAAATTATTAAAACATAATTAAATAAATATGCTTGCATTTCTTAAATTCAAGTTACAAATACATTCAAACATTAAAATAAGGATTACAACACATAAAACTTAATTTGAAACACAACGTAAATGAAAATGCAATATGAACTAAATTATCAGTTTAGTCCGAAAAATTAAATCGACTTCCTTCAAAATAATCAAAATATTGCCCGTAACTGTTTAGATTGTTTTGAGATCCTTAACCTTAATCTTCAGATATTAATGCTTTTATTATAAAAATTATAAATAAAGATGTTTACTATTTTTAATATATATTTGAGATTTAATTATAATTTTATTATTCACTATTTAAAAATTTTAAAATAATATAACTAATAATAATAATAAAAAAAATATTAATATAATATCTTATATCATATAAAAATAAAATATTTATTATTTTGAAAACATAAAATAGTAAAAGAAACATTTTGACATTTAGACAGAAATTTAGGCCAAACTGTTGGAGTTGGAGAGGGGTTCGGTCCAAATTCGGACCAAAAGTTGGTCCAAATTTGGACCAAACCGTTGGAGTTGCTCTCAAGGATGAAGATTATGGTTAAATCATTTCAATGTTGACAAAATATGACCCAAAAAAAAAAAATTCAGACAGATTCGTGCTAATTTATCTACAACAGTCTGTTTCAGAATGTGATTTATACTTCAACATCCGCTCTTATAGAGGTCAACTTTTCTCAGATCATGCCATATTCCTGCAATTGTGCTAACCGCTCAACAAAAAATGAGGGATTTTTTTATCATTGCTGACTTCTCAGAAATTTCTTCCCTGGCAAAAGAGAAAACAGAGAAAAGAAATAGGCCATAACAAAATCTGATATTTCTCACAACTGTATTAAACAGTCATTTTACTGGAATAACTGACTTTACAGGGACATTGTTGATAAAGAAGCCCCCAGTCAATAAACAAATTAGGACCAAACTAGTTAGACAGGAAAACTGCGTACTTTGCTGGGAACATCTCCAAAACAATTACAAAAAACATATTTAAGATCAAGTTCAATTAGGCCGTAAGCTCTGGAGATGGTGTATACCAACCATGGTGAATTTCAACAGCTTTCTTCCTTCTAGCAAGCCTAGACTTCCTTCTTGCTCCAGTGTTCCTGTGCAAGGTGCCAACTTTCACCGCTTTATCAATCGCAGAATAAGCTTCTGCAATCAACTTCTCAACGGTGATAACTTCCTCAGCTTGTGCATCAGTTTTCTTTCTAAGCACTTCAAGTGATTCCAAAACCTGAACGAAAGAAAACTCATATTGAAATCTAGCAACTTCAACTTTTTTTTCCTTTTTTTTTTGGTTAATTATATGTTCTCTGAGCATCTGTTCTAAATGTGAAAAATAATGTCAAATGAAAAGATCCACAAAATTAGGCTTGCCACAATTATTAGCTTAAAGTATGTTAAGAAATGTGTCTTTTTGTTGTTCACTAAGGTTAATTGTTTACTGAAAAATAACATGTAGTTGCATCAGGAGTAAGGTATAATATTATATAGAACTCGACCTCAACAACACTGAAATCTTTTATCTATAAAAGCATTTTAAGAATTTGTTTCAGACAAAGCATATCGGACCAGAACCACCATCAGTTTTACCAGTGGTCACTACATCGAAAAAGGCAAGGCGCTGGTCTTGAAAATACTATCCTCTCATTTATCTGGCCATTGGACTACATCGAAAAAGACAACCTTTGGTTTTAAAAATACTTTACCCTCATTTATTTGGCCATTGGAAGATGGCCCAGATCATCTTTCAACTTTCGGATTCTGAAAAATATGTTTCACTCAAACGTAAATCAACAAGATGAAACCAGATATTTTACATTTAGCTAAAAAGAAGAAAAAGAAAATTTGTAGCAAGGGACAGATTACAAGTGTATATTCTTTTTGAGCTGTAAATACCAATCAATTGTTTTGAACATCACTGGGTAAATGTGCCGACACGTGATAATAACTCTTTGTCTTTTAACCAAGCAATATCATGAAAACAATAGTGAATCAACCCAAGAAGTTGTACTGAAACTCTGTAACTTCAAAGCATAGAATCGTCCCTAAATTATGATTTCAATGTACACCTTTCTTTAAAAAACATTTCAATGTGACACCTTTTTTTAAACATTTCAATATTACACTTAAAAAACCAAGAATTATAAAGACAATGGTCGAGGTTCTCTCAGATAAATAACCCTCCTATCTAATTTCCATAAAGGTGTCTCTACGTGATCTTGATGCTATCCACACAGATGTAAGTAAATCATCAAGACGATATCAGTAATAAGTATACAGCTAATCGAATGTTCTAACAGTGTCATTGATTTAAAATTCTTAAAACTCTTTTGATGAGAACAAATGTAGAAACTAAAACATCTCAGAGTTCTACAAGTATAAACCACAAACAACAAAACAAATTAAAATGGAGAAACCACATAAGCCTACTATCAATAACATATCAACCTCGAGACAACAAGACCATTAAGCTAAAACTAAACCTCAGCACAAAATTTATTGTACAAAACATTTCATGAAGATTGCAACCATAAACCAATTCCATTATCAGGAATCCTTTTACTCTAAACATCTAAAATCTAATCATACGCATCACACACTAACACAACAAATCGCAATAGTATCTTCAAGAACTAAGCGAATTTAAAAAACATAGACACATAACACATACAAACTTAAAAAGATCTAAAATTGCATAAAGACGCAAAATTTAACTTCCATTTTGTCAAAAATCAAGAAAGAAAACCTTTTTTATTCGGGCTCGAACTTCTGACTTACAGGCTTTATGATAAATTTAATCATATGCATCACACACAAACACAACAAATCGCATTGACATCTTCAAGAAGTAAGCAAACTCGTAAACATTACACACAAAACATACAAATGTGACTTAAAAAGATATAAAAGAGCATAAAGGCACAAAATTTAACTTCCATTTCATCAAAAACCAAGAAAAGACAACCTTCTTCATTCGGGTTCGAACTTCTGACTTCTTGGCTTTATGATAAATCCTTCTCTTCTCATTCTGTCTAGCTCTTTTAGCAGCAGAATCAGGTTTCTTAGTAGTAGCAGCTTCACACACAATCAACTGACCCAATTGCCTCTCAACAGGCCTTATTGATACAAACCCTGTAAACAATCAAAAGCCCACATGCTAAAAACACTTATAACCAAATTGCACAAAAGGGTAATCAAGATTTTAAAGTACCTGTTGAAAAAACATTGATTGAAGTGTTGGATGAGAACCCAAGAGGCTTAAATGCAGAAGGCCCAGAATTGTGATTTAGTGATAAAGATTGAAACTTTGATGAAATGGGCCAGCAAGATGAGAGGCATTGCACTGATGCAGCCATTTTTGAAGTGAAAGAGTTTGAATTGATTGTTTTTTAAGTGAGCTCTTATCTTGTTCTTGTTGTTCTACACTGTGTTGTTGCTCATCTTATTTCTTATCCACATTTTACAAGAAGGCTAATGGTAGAGATGTGTAGCGGGTCGGGTTGTTTTGACCCGGAATGTAATTAATTGGGCATGTGTAATTGTAAAACTCTCCGATTAATTCATATAAAAGCATCAAAATTTAAGTTTAAAATACAATTTATTATTATAAATTATATATTTTAGGATAAAAAGTTGCTAGATGGTTGAAAAAACTGATCATTTTTTCGAAACCAGTTTCAAAAAAAAAAAAACCAGTTTTGTTCTATTAACTCGCTTCCATTATTTAAGTACGACCCTTTTCCTTAATCACTCTAATTAATTCCCAATCACAAGTTCAGTTTTCTAGTTAAAATCTTAAATAATTAAATATTATTTTCAACTTTTACATTAGTATTGTACAAAGATATATTATATACTTAATTTTTTATTATTATTATTGAATTTATGTGTCCAAAACCAAATTTGCACGGATTTATCCATTCTTGAGTAACGGGCTGCACATGCAATCAAGCTGGTAATGCTCTCAGGTTCAAGACCTTAACAACGACTTTTGTCACAAACAAAATCCAACATTACGTGATCCACCAATATTTTATGCATACGAGTACATGGAGGCGGCAATACAGAACTATCCGAACTTTGTTAGGATTAGTCACATTACTTAATTTATTTTATTGAATGATAAGTTTAGTCAATTAACAATAGTCGACCATTAGTTAGTTATGTAACAAACTTTTCTTTTAGAAGTTTAGCTAGTATAGTTGTAGTTGGTGTATATAATAGAAGTTAGATTCATCCTATAAGATACTCAAGCATGTAACTGATTTTACTTTCTAAATGTGAATATACATTTTCTTCTTCTCTTTCTCTAGAGTAGTTTTACATGGTATCAGAGCAAGAAAACTTTGTTTTCTTAACGTAGATCACTGAAATGGCGTGGATCACAATTCGTTGTTCGATTTGTTGTTAGCACAAACATATTTTAATCTCTCTGATTGAAGAATACAGATGGATTTTGATCATCTTTCTTCAAGATTTGTTCTTACTCTGCTGGTATCTCTCTCGATCTTTGATATCTCTCTCGATCTCTCTTGATTTACTGGTATCTCTCTTGTTTATCATATCTCTATCTCGATTGTTATCTCTTAGTTGATCTGTTGTTTCTTGATTTACGAAGAATTGTTCCGCATAGTTGATTACATTTTGTTGCTCTATTGGCGTAGTAAATAGAATTTTCTGCAAAAAATTGTTCATCTGTCTGATTTGTCATATTACAATGGTTGAACCATCAACTCACACTAGTAATGCTCAAACGAACACTCATAATACTCGAACAAATGATAATACTCAAGATGTTTGTGAAAATCATGTTCCTCAAGATAATCCATATCATCTTCAAACTTCGGATAGTCTTGGTATGAACTTAGTTAGTGATCCGTTTGATGGAACTGTATTTAGTAATTGGAAACGATCAATGACAATCGCTCTGTCTGTAAGAAATAAGTTAGGCTTTGTAGACTGTGTTAGTTAATGAGTGAATCAAAGTAACACAGGGGGGGTGAATGTGTTTCAATTTTATTTCTTGAACTGTGAAAACTTTTCTTGTTGTGCAAGCTTGACTAACTGTGTGTACTTGTTTAA